>RSEH01000176.1:0-99330 GCA_006503475.1 Stentor roeselii | reverse complement strand
GTCCATAGCTTGAAGACTGAGCTTGCCTCGAAGGTACTGTTCAAACAAGTAAATCGGGTGAGTGATTTTGTCAGTGATCGCCATTCCCAAGAACCAAACAGTAGCGATAGTGATGCAGAGAAGGATGAGGAAGATCACCATTTGTATGATGATAGTATCGATCACTCCATCCAAGACTTGATTCCACTCTTCAAAGACAATTCCTTCATTGATATAACTTCCAACTGACATAGTCCCATTTTCTCCAGCTTCAAGTTCAGTTTTCCAAGACTTAAAAAAAACGTCCATTTTTGAAAGGCTTCCGTAAAACTTTGAAAAATAACCGTCAAGTGAAAAACGTGTCAAATTGAAGTCTTTGTCATCGGTTTTGTCAAAAATGTTCATTGTTTCTTCTTTAAGCACGTCATCTGTGGGGAATAGGGACTCTGCTATGGACTGGCTACTGACACTTGAAGTGTTTGAAGTTTTTTGACCTTTCTGGAAGGTTCGAATGGTTCTTTTACCGTCGATGGTAGTGAGGAAAAACTGGTAATCTTCAACGTCTTCAAACAAGTAATCGAAGTAGTCTTCAGGGAGGTAATAAACAAAAGCTCCATTTTCTGAGTTCAAGAAGACTTTTAACTGATCGTCTTCCGCATAGACTGTGACATTGTGATCGTTATTTTTGAGTTCTAAGTACCCGTCAGTGCATCGAGCGCTGTAGGCTCCTTCAGTTTTACATTCCTTATTCTTAGAATCGTATTCGAACTTGCCTTTCTTGATGTCAGTCATATCAACCTGTGGATATCGATAGTCAAGTATTTCATCACTGTCAAGTCCAGGGTAATCTGCAAGGATCATTCCTATTTGGCGAATATTCCTGTCAGTGTCCATGAAAGTTCTCATGAAAATATCAGTCACAGCTGTTTTGTTGATGATTTTTTGCCCATATTCATTGAAATCAGTGTATTTCTTGTTGTCCGAAAGCCAGACTGACTTTTTCCTGTCCTCCTTGTCTGCCTAAGTCTTACCAACGTTGGCATTATACAAGTTCTCAGTTGTAATGAATTTATTTCCATTATCGACTAAATCAATTTGAGAATTAAACATTTCATCTAACATGTTCATTTCAAAGACCATTTGTTTCAGCTTCGAAGCGATCAGGTCTGAAGAAGCTGTTGAAAGCTTTTCAAGGTTTTCGTATTCAGAGTTCTTGATAAAGTCAGTTGTTTTTTTTATCCAGTCGAGGTAGTTACTGAAGAGAATCGCGATGATTATTATTGTGCAGATCAGAATACCGGATAGTAAAGGGCAGAGAGTTACGATTTGAAGACGCTTGCTTAGCTTTGGCTGGGTTTCTCCTTCCATTTATAAGTTTTGAATTGAAGGTTTTAATGGGAAATTAGAGTAATTGGCTTTTTTAAGATTTTTAGAAGATGAAGATAGTATGTTAAAGTTTTAGATATACAGGATTTGATAGTCTTTAGTTTTTATGAAATTTTAAATGTTTTGTATATGATTGGAATCTTATTTAAATAATTTGAAGTTTTTCGTATAAAGAATGTCAAAATATATTTAAAGAACCTTATTACAAGTTCTAGGTCTTTAATTTTGAATACTATCAGCGATAATTAAAATCTACTTTTTAAAAGATGTGAATTAGGTGTAGCATTATTTGATGTTTTCGGGATTATGATGTTTGGGGATTATTAGTAAATTAGATTTTTAGTGCTTATATAAGAGAAATAGCATAAACGTAACTCAGTATCCATATTGTGTAGAAATTATAAACTATTTAGAATATAAAGTATAAGTAATATATGAGATCTTTGCATCAAGGAAGATATTTTAATTAATTATCATTACAGACTTAAGAAAATCAATTATTAACTATATAGCTCAGGGTAAATAAATTTTATAATTCAAAGGATCCTTCTTTTGAGAATTGTTTCTTTTACAGTGGGAAGAATTATACTATTTCTTTATGAGAAAAAATATATTATTGCAAGTGCTGTATAAATATCGCAATAGGAATAGGGAACTAATGAAAAGTATACTAGAAAGAAAAATAGTCTACTTAGTGGTCATACGAATACTATAAATGTTTAAATTTGTGAGTGATTTGAACTTCGGTGTTGTTCCTTATTCAATTATCCTAGTATTATCAAACGTGAAAAACCTTAAAATGACTTAAAAATTCCTATTTCCATTAAGAGTTAAAAATATTCAAATTTCGAGCAGTTAGAACTTGTGACATCGGCGAAAACGAGTTCCTTGATCGAGGAACTGAACTTCGACTAGTTTGTATAGTAAGAAGTTTTTTGCGAAATTCATCATCAAAAGTCTTGCAAATCGAAGAGTTTTCAATCTTTTCCAGCTCAGAAAGTGATTTTTTATGAACAGTCCTAAGGTCAGATTTTTTTCTAAGAATTTTGAATTGCTGGACTTCTTGTGCACAGTTATTAATAAGAAAAGTTTCGATAGGTTTAAGACAAGTTCCGAAGCGAATGTAAATTTGTCCTTTTTTTACTAAGACGTTCACCTTTTTGCTTCCAATCGAATAAGAAAGTTCGTCAGTCAAGACAAGAATTCCATCAAGCCCAAGTGAATGAGTGAGTTGAGTGACTTTTTTATCAAGACTTATCAAAAAATCAAGTTTTTCTTTGTTATAGTTTAATATTTCATGTACATCTCTTGCAGATTTTCCTTGATTTTCACCAGATAGCAAGATTTTGTTGAAATGAAGAGATTCTTGCTTCTGAATTTTTAAATTCCCTGAAATTCCCTGTTTTTTCAGTCTCATGATCTCCTTATCCTTAATTTTCAAAATCATTAAAATCGATTCTTCCCTGATCCTAGACTCTTCATTCACCTTATTAAATTTCTCCAGTTTTTCCTCAACCTCCTCCCTCTCCACATTACTTTCCTCAATTTTCTTCTTCAAGTTTTCATTTTCCTTTTTAATTTCCGCTGAAATTTTCAAATTCTTAGCTTGAATGACAGTTAATTTTTCTATTTCCTCACTTAAACCCCTGACTTTTTCCTTATACTTCATAGTAATTTCCTCGATTTCTTTAAAAAATTTCTCTTCTTTCATCTTTAAAGACTTTTCAAGTTCTAAGACCTTGGCTGTTAATTCAAAATTTTTCATTATGACCTTCGAAATGTCTTCAACAGGAGAATTTTCAGAGACTTCTTCAAGACCTTCAGAACTTTCAGTTATTTCGAAGCTGGGAGATAAGAGTTTCGGGTAAACGTTGATTAGAATGCGAGGGACTTGCACTTGTTTAGGGATTTCTTTTAATTCGGTTGAATTTGATGATGGGAATAAAGGAAGGGAATGGAAGCCTGACTTTTGGATTATGCTTGAGTTGAAAGATACGCTTAGGTCTTGGTCGCAAATTTCTATTTTCAGTTCTGGGTTTGAGATTAGAACTGGGTGGACTGATGGGGATGACATTGAGATCTCGTCTTTGATTTGACCTGATTCGAAGACTAGACATTTCGGCTGGAGTCGTCGGTCTTCGCATTCTACTTTCAGGATTGTCAGGTTAAAAGAGTCTAACATATTTTTTGGTTTATTTAGATTTGCTTGTTGTTTGGAAAGATTTGGTAGTTTATGTAGGATGATGATTAAATTGTTAGGATATTTAATAAAAATAGTTTGGTTTTTATAGATGTCTTAGGTTATAATTTTTTTAGATTTTATCGTTGAGATTCATGTAGGAATTTTGGGAATTATTGGTATTAATAGTTAATTATATAAGTTTCATAGAGGTGTGAAAGCTTGTTACTTATTGGAAGATTTGCATTTTTCTTTATACAGAAATTTGTACTGAACTATAGTTCAAACTTCTACCTTCTTAAGATTGTTATATAATGTGTCAAGACTATATTTTTTCAATCTTAAATACGACTAACTATTTAACTTTAAATTTATTTGCAAAAGGAAGTCTTGTTATAAGAAAAATATTAAAGACAATGTTATTTTCTACTTCAATAACTATGATTTAGTTAAGCTGCATTTGAAATTGTCATGTAAAGATTATTAACTCATCTTAAATATCTCATAAGTTGTTTTCAGAAATGATTTTTAAATGCAAAGCATCAAGACTTGAAGACTTAAAGGATGAAGAGTTCAATTTGTCATTAAAATAATTCCTTGGCTTGATTAATGAACTCTTCCATATTTTTATAAATGTTAGCATTGAAAGTTAACTTAAAGGATAAAGGAAATTTCAGAAAATTCGAGAATTGATAGTAAATCTTATCGAATTGACTCGAGGTTTTACTAAAAAGAGTGTCATTCTATTTCACAAGAAAAACTATTTTAAGCAAATTATTAAAATTTTCATAGTCTAACCCTGTCACTAAAATTCTTTTGGTACATATCTAACATTAATAACTCCGCAAGTTAAGATAAGTGAATGTTAGGAATTATGGCATTAATCTATAGAAAAGTTCTGAGACTTTAAGTTGACCAAATGACAATAACTCCGACGATTATACAAATTAACTCTTCATGAGAAAATTGAATACAAAAATTCTTTGTTTTTCATTCGATTTAATTCATAAGAATCTTATTTCAATAGTCATAAATCACATGTGTTTTACTTACTTTCAACTGGAATGTAAAGGTACTTAACCAAACTATTAAATAAACTAATTTTATTTCAAAGACTTAAAAGAATTATTAAATAGTTAATTTCATCATGTCAGTCTATTCATCTATGGCTCGGCACCGACGAGAATCGATTTTCCAGCTGAACCCAAATAGACCAGCTAAGGCAAATTTCATTATCACAGACTTGATCACAAACATTGAAGAAGTCAATCAAAAATCTGATCCAACTTCAGAAAATCAGTCTTCTTTAAAAGCTTTTCTGAGAAGCCACCATGTTTTGAATCCAACAGTGATTCTCGCGCTGATACTTTTAGGATTAGCTACTTCAATCTTTAGTTTTTTTGTGGAAGTAGCCATTCAAGCCTTAGAAAACCTAAGAATAATTTCCTCAAACACCGGAAATACAATCCTGGACCTCGGAATCTGGATAATCTTCTGCGTGATCCTAACACAACTATCATGTTTCCTCTCAACCTTCCTAAGCAAAGACTCCCAAGGTTCAGGAATTCCCGAAATGAAAGCAATCCTATCAGGAGTAAAGCTAAAGCGATTCATGAGTTATCGAACACTTCTAACAAAAGCCTTTGGAATAATCCTCGGAATCGGTGGTGGTTTGAGTATCGGAAAAGAAGGTCCATTTGTTCATATTTCAGGTATTTTCAGTCACCACATCTCAAAACTAGGAATTTTCAGTCATATCCAAAGCGTAATTTTTATTCAGAACATTAGTCTTCGAAATCAGTTCCTCGCTTCAGCAGTTGCAGCAGGGGTGGCTTCAGTCTTTCAATGTCCAATCGGCGGAGTTCTTTACAGCATTGAGGTGACTTCGACGTATTATATAGTGAGCAATATGTGGAGAGCAGCGTTTTGTTCAATTTGGTGCGCTTTAGGAATCATTTGGCTCCGTGAGTCGAGTCTCGCTGATATGATTAAACCGACTGATTTTCCTGCTTTTGAACTTTCACCGGAGTTGTTGTTGTTTATCGTGCTTGGACTGCTTTCTGGGGTATTCGGAGCGGCTTTTATTAGTGTTTCAAGTCGGTTGATTAGTTTGAGGGAACATAATACTTATCCTATGCTTTATAGGCCTTATAGATATACACTTTTGATTGCCGTTATTTGTGCGGTTGTCACTTTTATCACGCCTTATTTGAGGAAAAATGATATGACTGTTATCAATGATATGCTGCATTCAGATCTTAAGGATAATTCTTGGAATGCTTCTAGTGTCACTTTTGCTTTAACGGTTTTTTTCTTTTGTAAGCTGTTTCTTACTCTTATTAGTCTCAGTTGTCCTTTACCTGCTGGGGTCTTGTATCCTTTGATGACTGCTGGAGCGGTTTTTGGAAGACTTTTTGAAAATGTTGTGGGGATGATTGTTTTTACATCGAATCCCGGGATTTATGCTGCGGTTGGAGCGGCTTCATTGGTCTCGGCAACTACACATACCATTTCTGTAACTGTTATTGTTTTTGAAATAACAGGTCAAATCCATTACTTCCTTCCAATGATAGTATCAGTGCTAGTATCATATTCCGTAAGTAACTTCTTCAGCATGTCCATCTACGACGCATTACTCGAAATAAAAGGCCTTCCATATTTGCCTTCAATAAAGCCATCAAAGCTTCAAAGTCTAACAGCAAGAGACGTGATGGAATATTCTCATCCACAGTTGATGCAAGGTGGAACATTAAAAGAAGTAGCTGAAAGTATCCTCGAAGCCGGTTCAGCATTCAGCCGAGTGCCAGTCGTAGACTCAGAGAGCAACTTGCTCTACGACCTGAAGCTTTCAAATCTTAAAGATTACTTCAGGGCCTGCGCCCTGGAGCATTCAAAGGACATCTCAGAAGCGGAGCAAGAAAAAATAAAGAATTATATTGGATTCTTAACAAGCAACAGCTATTCAAGTGTACTTGATGACTCCTACCAAAGCATGGTCATGGCCCAAGGAGAAAGTGAAGAAGTGAAAGTTCTTCTTTGTAAAATGATTGACTTTTCAAGTCATTTTCTTTTAGGAGAAGACTCGCCGTTCGCTGTGAATGAATCCACGCCTTTGGCTAAGGTGCACTTTTTGTTTATTATGCTGGGATTCAACCAGGTTTATGTTGTAAGGAAAGGGCAGCTGGTGGGTATGATTTCACGAGAAAGTTTCAGCAAGACCAGAACTAACTAATTATTTCATCTTGATAAGTAATTCCACCAGCAAAGGAAAGCTTTCCGAGCACCTTCCATTAAGCACGAACACTCTTCCATACTCAACAACAGGATCAATGTTAATCTCAACTATCGGCTTCCCAGTTTTTCCAAAGTCTTTCACTCTTGACTCCGGAAAGCCGCACTTGATTTGAGTTCCGATGATTATCAAGGCATCGGCTGCTTTACACGCTTCAGCTGCTGAGTTGGCTCGATAATACTCTTCAGAATAGCTTTCTCCATACAACAATACATTTGGACGCATCAGTGATTTGCATTGCTGGCATTTTGGAACTTCGACAAGCTCTTCGCTTGTTTCTGGACATGGAAGAACTGCTGGGGAACAAACTGACTTGCACCTCATTTCGTTAGTGTTTCCGTGAATTTCGAAGAAGTTTGGATTGGAGCTTAAACGGATTTTGTCGAAACCGTCGATGTTTTGAGTTATTAGAGATACTTTTCGACCTTTCTTTTCGTAGTTGATTATTAGGTCGAATAGAGACTTGTGGACTGAGTTTGGCTTGCAGGATGAAAAACGCTTTCGATTGAATTGGATGTTTTGCCAGAACTCTAGTGGATGGTACTCGTAGATATTGATATTCATAATTTCCTGCAACTTTAATTTAGCCCCAGCAATATTGTACTTTTCTTCATTATCCTTATAAGTAAACACTCCACTTTCAGCAGAAACACCAGCTCCAGTAATAATCGCAATATTTCTGCAATTTTTAAGTATTTGAGCAACTTCACGAACATTCGACAATTTTGGTACTCCAAACTGCTGTTTAAGTTCTTCAACATTTTCCCCAGACCCAAAAGCATTTTCAAGAGCTCTTCTCATGACTTCTCCAAAAGCATCTTTATATTCTTGAAATCTTTTTTCAGTGTCACGAATGCCTTCCATCGTGCTCTGAAGTCGAGAAAGTGTCGTCGAAGTACTAGATAAAACTTCTCGATTTCTTTCCAAACATTTCTTAGTTGAAGCAATAATTTCTTCATATTCTTCTCTTTCTTTTCTTCTTTTTTCATCAAATATAGCCTGACGTGTTGCTTCTTCTTCTCGTTGCTTTCGAAGACTTTCAGCTGCAAGCATTTTTATATACTCGTCTATTGAAAGATCTTCATTGTTCGGCCCTTTGAATACTGAAGGAGAATAGGTAGATGATTTAGTTGAAGCTTTCGAAGATGATGGTGATGGTGATGGAGGAATGTTTTGAACTTTTGGGACTATGGCTGAAGGTGGACCTCCGCAGTTTTCGCAGTCTTTACAAAGACAGTGATCCCAGTCGCAGCAGTGCTCTGGGCAACATGATGTATTAGCGCAAGAGTAGCAGGTTTGCATTTATAATAAAATATTTGACAGATGTCAACAGTTACTATTAGAGTTAGAATTAATAGAAGCATTTTTCATCAGTAGATTAAGTAGAATTAATAGGAAATTAGGTAAAATGTGATTCATTTCTAATGATATTTAGAGTTTTCAATGCATTTGTTTTGGGCTTTGAAAATTTAGAAGTTTGTTTTAATATTTGTTTTCTTGTGACTTTTAAGGGTGGCTATGCCAACTCCGCAGATTTATTATTATAATAATGATGCAAGCTTTGTTCAGATATGCATAGTTAATTAATACCCAACTTTAAGAACTTTTTTCGTTATTGTTTATCATCAGATTCTTATAAGAGTTTGATATTGTAAAATAATTTTTATTTTTACAGTATAATTAACTTTTTTTCGGAAGTTAGACTGATTATTTAATACTAATTGTTAATAAAGTCTATTTATAGTGTTGATATTTTAATATTATCAGAGTCATTAATGCCTTTCAGTAGAAAAAATTCATCATGAATAATCGAATCTAATCATATTTTATATAATGTGATGAGTCTCCAGTAAGTTTGTAAAAAAACTTACTCTCATGGTTTGAAATTCGCTCCTCTTGGTCCTGATAAATCCTCTTTTTGTTTCGAATTAGTTCCTAATATAGTATATAACCTTCTAATAAAAATAATTTAACTAATTCATCTAAAAATTTACTCTTTCATGTAAAAAAAACTGTCTAATTATTCAAATGAAAGTTATTTTGAATTTCTTTATAGTAAATAATTGATTTCTCAACAGGAAAGGCTAGCTTTAATAAGATTAAAATAGCCTTTTCTCGGTCAGATAATAAGCATTTGTTTTTATCTCTTTATAATGATATACATTTATTTTACTAAAAATTTCTAAGATCTGCTTCATACTTGATATTCTAAATATCAATTATATCTGCATCATATCTTAATTTCAGATAATTACAGATACAAAACTATATTTTTAGTATTCTGACTTACTAATACAATCCCAATGTGGTAAAACCTGAAAGATCAAAGAAATTATGAACCTTTCACATATTTTGAACAGGAAGCTCTAATTTAAGCTAATCATACCAAAATCAAACCTTGAACTGAAAATGAGGTTCTTAAATCAGTTTATCATTTATTCTAAATAACTTCAAATTAAGATTGAAATATATATCAATAGATTCAAATACTTCATAAAACCTATAAATTTTCATCAAACAAAGCTCTTTAAATCTGTTGTTTTAATCACTTTAATCTACTAGAAATCAATATTTTTATTTCATCTTCAATCACCTTAAAAACTTCTAATTCCCATTACCTCTTGATTCAAACAAATAAATGGAAGGAGAAACCCAGCCAAAGCTCAGCAAGCGTCTTCAAATCGTAACTCTCTGCCCTTTGCTATCCGGTATTCTGGTCTGTACAATAATAATCATCGCAATTCTCTTCAGTGCCTACCTAGGCTGGATAAGAAAAACAACTGACTACATCAAGACCTCCGAATACGAAAACCTTGAAAAGCTTTCAACAGCTTCTTCAGACCTGATCGCTTCGAAGCTGAAACAAATGGTCTTTGAAATGAACATGTTAGATGAAATGTTTAATTCTGAAATTGTTTTAGTCGATAATGGAAATAAATTCATTACAACTGAGAACTTGTATAATGCCAAAAATGGTAAGACTTAAGCAGACACGAAGACCAGGACAGAGTCAGTCTGGCTTTCGGACAACAAGGAATACACTGATTTCAGTAAGTATGGACAAAAAATTATCAACAAAACAGCTGTGACTGATATTTTCATGAGAATTGTCATGAACAATGACACTGATAGAGATATTCGTCAAATAGGGATGATCCTTGCAGATTACCCTGGACTTGACAGTAATGAAATACTTGACTATCGATATCCACAGGTTGATATGACTGACATCAAGAAAGGCAAGTTCGAATACGATTCTAAGAATAAGGAATGTAAAACTGAAGGAGCCTACAGCGCTCGATGCACTGACGGGTACTTAGAACTCAAAAATAACGATCACAATGTCACAGTCTATGCGGAAGACGATCAGTTAAAAGTCTTCTTGAACTCAGAAAATGGAGCTTTTGTTTATTACCTCCCTGAAGACTACTTCGATTACTTGTTTGAAGACGTTGAAGATTACCAGTTTTTCCTCACTACCATCGACGGTAAAAGAACCATTCGAACCTTCCAGAAAGGTCAAAAAACTTCAAACACTTCAAGTGTCAGTAGCCAGTCCATAGCAGAGTCCCTATTCCCCACAGATGACGTGCTTAAAGAAGAAACAATGAACATTTTTGACAAAACCGATGACAAAGACTTCAATTTGACACGTTTTTCACTTGACGGTTATTTTTCAAAGTTTTACGGAAGCCTTTCAAAAATGGACGTTTTTTTTAAGTCTTGGAAAACTGAACTTGAAGCTGGAGAAAATGGGACTATGTCAGTTGGAAGTTATATCAATGAAGGAATTGTCTTTGAAGAGTGGAATCAAGTCTTGGATGGAGTGATCGATACTATCATCATACAAATGGTGATCTTCCTCATCCTTCTCTGCATCACTATCGCTACTGTTTGGTTCTTGGGAATGGCGATCACTGACAAAATCACTCACCCGATTTACTTGTTTGAACAGTACCTTCGAGGCAAGCTCAGTCTTCAAGCTATGGACAGAAGGTACAATAAAGAAGTTAATCAAATCTTGTCTTACCTCAGGCTCCTTGAAACTTTAGAAAGAATGATTGAACCCAGCTTTCTTAATAACCCTAAGTTAGCCATTCGTGAAAATAACTTAAAAGAAGCCCTGAAACTTTTTGTTGAAATAAAAAATCGGAGAGGAAAAGCGATTATTAATAACCTTCTTGGCAATATCTGCTATTTAACAAGAGATTACAGTCAAGCCGTTAACTACTACAGAGAGTCTCTACATGAAATCGAAGAACTTGCGAAAGAAGTAAGCCAACAAGAAGAAGACGAGCGCAACTTGACCGAAAATGAAAAAATCATCCTACAAAAAAAAGCAGGAAAAGATTCATTAAGCTGGGATAGTGAAAAGCAATTTTTACAAGAAAGCATAATAGACCGAAAACAACAGCTCTGCATGGGCCTCCAAGCAGAACTTCACGAATCAGCTTTAGAACTAACAGAAGTACGAGCACGTTTAAAAGACATCTACAACTACCAGCATGAAATTTTAAACTACTACGCATCAAGCAGAAAGCATTATCTAAGACTATTAAAAGTAATGATAGACATCGCAGGTGTCTTCCAAGAGCTAAAATATTACCATTCAGGAATCGAACTTTTAGACATCGTTCATGATGAACTTCGTAAACTTGAAATCGAAAGCGGTACTCAAATCGACATCGACATAACAAGACTATCTCGAATAGGAGTCAACATAAAAATCGACGACGAGTACAACAAAAGCTTGCATTTTGACGTGAAAAACATCACATATGAAAAAGACATTCTTTCCCAAATGATGTACTATCGCCGAGGACTTCTACTTCTTGAAAACGACAAACACTATGAAGCCGCTGTAGCCTTCACCCTCGCGATTGTAAGCAAAACATAGGAAAAAGGACAGTTCTTCGACCCGAACATCAGAAAACTGGCAGTCAAGTCACTTCACAGTTTATTAGAAAAGTTTGGACTATTAAAAGAAACTCCTGAACTCGTTGAAATGAACAACAGTCTTAACACCCTTGAAAACTCTTTAGTCATTGTCATGGCTTACGACTTGTACCAATACCAGAAACTCTCAGAAGACCTTATCAACTTCGTCGAAGCGAAACTAAGAAAAAAGTGGAAAATCGGCGCTGCTACTTTAAACCCGAATCAAAAACTTAAAATGAAAGCTTGTTCACGTGATATGCCTGATAGAGACCTTGAAAATCTCATCTTGGCTGCGAAGGAGGATACAAAAAAGGAGTCGATTTATGATGTGATGATTAATTCGATTAATTATTTTGAAGATGAACAGGATCATACGAAAAGAACTATGCTTATTATTATTTGTGAACTTTCTGGATATGGATGCTGCGCTGCTAGCGACTTGGTATTGCTTCGTGATAATGGAATTAAACTTTATGTTTTGACTAAGGAAGGAGTGCTGACTGGAGATGAGTTTTTGGAACAGATGAGTAAAATTGGAGCTATGGTTATTCCCTTTGGAAATGAACTTCCTTTTAAAAAAGCATTGTCGAATGTTTATGATAGTATGAAGAATCAGTAGAATTAGAATAAGTATTTACTCAAATAATCATGTGTTCATATTATATTCTAACAGCCGATGTCCAGAGGACTCAATAGCAAGCAAAAGGAAGAAGTGGTCATAAGTTACAACAAACTAGCTATGGAACAGCTGCAACAGGATAAATTCGAGCTCTCAATGTCTTATTTAAAGCAAGCTCTGATGGGTATCAAGTCAATAACAGAAGAAATACAAAAGAGTAAACTGATGGCCATCACCTTCAATAACTTAGGATGTCTCTTCAAAAGAACGAAAAATTATTCAGAAGCTCTTAAGTACTTGTTCAAAGCTATTGACCTTGAAAACAAACTTCCAAATGAAGCTGCTACTATTGCTGGAGCCCATCTTAACATTTGCTCTATTCTTTCTCAACAGAAAGATCATGTGAAGGCCATCCGTCACGGACTTCGTTCAATTTTTCTTCTGAAATCAATCCAAAAAGACCAACCAAAGCACATTCCCACTCTAGTAATCGCATACCACAACGTATCAACCGAGTACCAGCTTTTAAACCAACCAGAAGACGCAGAAGACTGTTTAAAAGTAGCAACTCGATTAAGTTCGGATCAGTTAGGTGCCCAACACCCTCTAACAATAACAGTAAAAACAGCTCTTTCCCAACTAACCAAGTCAAGATCTCCCGGTTTCGACTACTTCGTAAAAGTCCCAACTCCCAGATCAAGATTTCCAATTGTAAGCGCAAAGTCAAGAGCCAACAGTCACGAAAGCCGCAAAAGTCTTTACCGAGAAGGCCGAAGCCGAGTGACTGACCGAGACTCTTTCCGAAAAGCTTCAAACCCGACAAGAACCAAGACTCGAATAATGAAAAAATTCGAGATTCAAAAGCCATTTGTCCCTAAAATCTTCAGTGAAGAAGAAATTTCAATAAAAACTGATAAAAGCTTCAGTTCAATCAATTCAGCTCTTCGAAAAATCGACCTTCAACAACATAAAGCAACAGAAAGAGTCGCTGCTGTCATGATTCAAAGTCACTGGAAAGGATTTCTTGCTAGGAAAAAATTTAATGAGTTGAAAATCAATGCAAAGTTGAAAATGGCTGAACTTAAGGCTCGTCGGGCAGTGGAAGAATACGAGAAGTTGAAACAAATGACTCTTAGGAAGAAAGGTGTTAATAAATAAAGGTTATGTAAAATGAAAAATCATGAAAACTGGGAAAGTGAAACTTTTGGATCGATCTGGACTCACAGAGAAAAAAGGAAAACGACTTGGGTTTACTTGTGGCTTGCATGTAAAAAAGGGCTTTTTAAAGGAATCATCTTCGGGTTGATTGAAGTCAGAGCTTCTATTGATAAACGGGCAGTGATGCGAAACGAGAAACTTTTGAAACCTTTTATCTTTCTTTCAATTTCGATCTTAATCATAAGTAGCTTTTTATAATGAATGACCTTTCAACAAATGAAAGTGAAAACAGTGCACTTGGACAACAGTATATGAAAAGTGTTCTAATCAAACTTTTCCTTCATTATTCAAACTCGGGTGACAGGACTCGTGTGGGAAGCGTGTCTCACTCGAGTTTTCTTCAACTTTTAAAAGACTCTGGAATGGTTTCTGATGCTTTTTCTGTTGAAAGTGCAGATTTGTTCATTAGGTCTCGATTGAAACAACAAAAGACTTTTAACTTTCATAGGTTTTGTGAAGCTTTTCTGGTGTTGGCTGAAATGGTCTTTGCGCAGGAGTCTCTTGTGAATCGAGCTGAGGCCTTGCTTAGACTTTTGACCAGTTATGTGATGCCTTTGCATACGTCTTTAATTGGAAGAGGATTGCTTTTTAACTTTGAGATCAGCATTTCGCCACCCTTTCTCCAGTTGTTGAGTTCGGTTCATAAGTACCTTAACGGTCTTTATAAACTTTACTTTACGTGGGAAACTTGCTCGGCACAGTCCTCGGTGCGGATTCAGAAACTGTCTGAAAAGTCACTTTTGAGCCTTTTGCATCGATATAAGGTGTATCCTGATATTATCACTCGAAGTTTGTTCAAAAGCATTTGGGAGAACCTAAATGAATGCCCTCCAGATTTTGTCTCTTTGATTCCAACTCCAAGCATCGGCCGTGTTTTTACATACAATAAATTCGTCGCCTTTTTAACGATCTCAGCAGCCTTCGGCACATTCAAGCACAAGTTCGATAATCTACATGAAAAGTTCTTATCCTTATTGGAAACAATGGAAATCTGCAGTGAAAGAAAAGAAATCAGCGGCGGATCGGTCGTAGTAAAAAACCCTTCAAGACTTTCCAGTCCAAAAAAAGCAAAAAAGGTCTTTCGTCAAGAAATTTTCATAATTTACAATTATTTGAAGTACTTCGGCAACCCAAAAGAAGTAAACTTCCGAAAATTGAAAGACCTTTTATCGAATCTAGGAATAATGATAGAAAACTTATATGAAATCGAACTGATCTTCAAAACTTTCTCTAAAAAAGATGTGACTCCTGAAGTATTTTCTGAGATTTTCTTGAAAATCAGCGAAAAAATCACTGAACGTGATGATTCGAGTGATGTTCTTCTTGATTGCATCTTAGAATCACCTTGGTTCCTGAATAAAAAAAATAAACTCGCTGAGTATATTGAAAGAATCAGCTCGGAAGACCTTAGTCAGACTTGCCAAGGCTTTGAAAAGTCTTTAAAACCTTTTTTATCACTTTATAGTAGGACAAAGCTCTTTTCTTTTGAAGACTTGATGAAATTTTGTAGTGATTTTCAGCTTTACCCTGAACTTATCACTAAAGCAAGACTTGATGACTTGTTTTATTGTTTTTGTGTTGGTGAAAATTCTGAGTTGTTGTCAATTAACTCTTGTTTGCTTGTTATTGAAATTTGTGCAGTTCTTGCTTTTCTTCCTGATTTGGATGATTCTGAGAAACTTCAGTCTGTGCTTAGAAGAGCTATTCATGGAAGTGGACCTGGAAAAGCTGCAGGGATCAAAGGGTTGAACAGGACTAGTGCTTTGATGAAGGCTGGAAACTTGAAAGGAAAGAAGAAGGAAAAGAAGGAGCTTGATGTTGATAGTCTCTTGAGTCAAATAGGGACTACAAATAAGCCACACAACCTAGAGTAAGTGTTTATATTTTCTACTTGCTTGTGTTTTAAGTTTGAATATATACATGATATAGGATTGTATTTTAGATAGATTTGAAAGATTTAAAATAATTGGGTTGAGTTAAATTGTACTTGAGATAATTAATCGGGGTTATCATTTCTTGCTTCTGGGTCACTTGTATGCTTCGGAATTTCTGCTAGTGAAGCTACCCTAAAAAACACCTTCTTAAACTTGCACCAAAATCAACTTTTCTCTTAATTAATAACTAAATCCTCACTTCTGAACATTTGACTCATTCAAAGAATTTTCTCTATTTTTAAATGCTCTCTTCGTTTCACCCTTAAAGAAAGGTATAAAAATATTATTGTAAGAAGCCTGCTGATGATACAAACGAAGACGTCCAGCCAAAGGTGTATCATTTTTCGAAACCTCAAAGATCTCATTCCTAAACGTATCAAAAACATGATAAACTCCTCCTAAAGCAATCGCTGAAACAACCAAATTCCTCGCAGGATGAGCACAATTAAATAATTTGAAGTACCCCCAACAAAAAACAACTGACCCAAAACTAACCCTCTTGGCAAAATGAGTTCTCTTAAACTCCTCATGAAAAAAGCACTCAATTAAAAACCTATAAAGTTTTTCACTATGATCTTCCATATATAACCAATCTTTCAACCCTCAACTCTAATTAGCCATACTTAATTCACACAACTTCGCCAGACATCCATGAACCTGCAACAAAGTACAAACGCCATCTAAAAGTCTCATTCTCAAAATAGCGAGTTCCTTTAAAAACTTCAGCTGCAAGTTTTCATTCATCGAGTAATTCGTAACGACTTTATATAAACTTCCAATGATATCTAAAGGGCTATATCCCTGAATCCATAAAACCTTTAAACATCCGCAAGCAGCTGAAAATTGTGATTCTAGACATCTGCTGATCACGTCTCTTAATATGTCAGGATGTGGCTGGTCACAGACTTGAAAAACATTGTCAAAACTTACAAGTCCAAATGCAGAGACTGTTGCTTGTAAATTGTTTATCGCGTTTCGCATGTCTCCTTCTGCTGTGAAGATCAGGGCTTCTAAACCTTTATCTTCAAATTTCACCTCTTCTGATTTTATTATTGTCATCAATCTTGAGAGTACATCAGGGTCACTTAAACGAGTGAATCTTAAAATCGCGCATCTTGATTGAATCGCTTCGATTATTTTAGATGAGTCGTTGCAAGCTAGGGCGAAACGAGTGGTTGATGTGTAGTCTGTCATTATCATTCTCAGTGCTTGCTGTGCACTGGCAGTCATCGAGTCAGCTTCATCTAAAATAATGATTTTATGCATATTAGGAGGAACATTTACTTTCTGTTGTGCAAAGCTTTTTATTTTTTCTCGAACGACATCAATTCCACGGTCATCAGACGCGTTAAGTTCACAAACAGCCTGACGGGCAGTTTCTCCAAGCATTTGCCGCGCCAAGCACCATATGCTGGTAGTTTTTCCACATCCAGGGGGTCCAACAAGTAGCAAGTTCGGCATATTTCCCTGTGCAGAGATAGTATTCAATTGAGAAACAGTTCTTTCATTGCCGACAACATCTTCCAAGACCTGCGGTCTGAACTTTTCGACCCAAGGCATTTCGAAGTCGACCATTTATACTTAATCTTAAAATCGCTATTCTTCACTCTCATCATCAGAAGATACCAAATTTCTTTCTCGTTTAAATCTTAAAAAGTAAAAAGAAATCAATTGAGTTTTGAATTCTAACATACTTGGAGCATTGTGAAGAAGAAAGAGTTTTGATGCTTTTGGCTCAAATTCCGCGATATAGTCCTTGTCGTAGTTGTTTCTGTCATCGACAAGATCTTTTGCGATGTTGAGGATGAGCTTTGGTGAAATCAATTCCATATCATTCAGGATTTTTTCTTTTAAAATTGTAAGTTTTGGTTGGTCGAGATACTTGTAAGTGGAATGGTAGATTATAGCGACTTGAGTTGGAGATAAGGTATTTAATAGATTCTCGGTGATGCACTTCAATAAATTCTTGATGTTTAGTGATAATCTGCGGGCTTGGTGAAGGACTATCACGAGGTTATTTGGAGATGAACTTAAATCTGTTGAAATTACTTTATCGTAAATTTTTTCTATTGACTTTTTGCTGAAGTTTTGGTTTTGAAGGCCTAAGTAGTTGAAAAATTTTATAAGTTGATCATTATCGAAAGTTTCTAATATCCAATCAATTTCATTTTCTACCATATTGACGAAATTCGGAAAGTTATCGTCGATCTTTAAGAATATGTCAAAGATTTTCAAGATTACTGGAGGATAAAAATCACGTAAATTTTTTATTTCTGATAAAATTCTCAATTTATCTTCTTTTGAAAGCATTTGATTCCTGTTTAAATTGTAATAAATTTTAATTTTATATGTTGGTAAAAACATTTCCTCATTTGATTTAATAAATTCCAAGATTTGTTGTTCAATCTTCGGCATTGAGATATATTTCAACATGAAAGAAATAGAATAAATATTTTTCATTGTGATTTTCAAATTACTCATCTTTGAACCAATAATTGATTTTAACTCATCATCCAAATTGAATTTTTCTAGCATATGATTGATATAAGTTATTACGATTATCGATTCAATATTCGAATAAATCCTCAATAAAATCCTCAAAAAAATCACACACCCAATTTTATTCTTACATTCAGTCATGGTCAACACAATCTTATTCAATTTCTGTTCATGAAGGCAAAAAAAATATTCATCAGTAATTTTTTTCAAAAAATCTTGAAGAGCCTTCGATTTAACATTTTCCATTTCTTCCAAAAACTTACTCAAGTCAAAACTTGGAGTATTTCCAAAATATTTGAAAAGTTTTTTTTGAACCTCTTTCTTTTGAGTTTCGCTTAGATTCTGCATGTAAGTCTTTTCAGGTAAAAGTTGCCCATAAATAAACCCTAGATTAGGCTTAAAGACCACGTACCTACAAAGGACCCTCAACATTTATAACAAAACAATGGGCTGTGGATTAATGCGTCAAAAAGCTCCAAAGCGAGAAACAAAATTATCAGGAAAAAGAAGACTTTCTGAGTTGGTGCAAATAACAGGCGGGTGTTTTTTAAGCAAGAATCAAGGAAAACTTTCAAATCATTACAAAGAACTTAAGACTATAGGGTCAGGTGCTTTTGCAGAGGTAAAACTTTGCGAGCATCTTGAAACTAGTTCGATTCGAGCAGTGAAGATCATTCACAAGGTAGGTCTTCATGAGCAACAACATGATTCAGAGTTTCTTCTTAAAGAAATAAACGTTTTAACAGCTTTAGACCATCCAAACATCGTTCGTTGTTATGAAATCTTCGAAGACCAGTGGAAATTCTTCATCAGTATGGAGTACTGCGAAGGAGGAGAACTTTTTGCTAAAATCGCGAAACTTAAGAAGTTTAATGAAAAAAATGCTGCGAATGTCATGAGCCAGTTGTTGTCTGCTGTCAGTCATTGTCACGAGCGACTCATTATTCACCGTGATTTAAAACCTGAAAATATCTTAATCACTGAAAATGACTCGTTTTCGATAAAAGTCGCGGATTTTGGAAGTTCTTGCTTTATTGACCCTGATAAACTTATCAATGGATGCTTTGGATCTGCTTATTATGTTGCTCCAGAAGTACTTCTTGATGAGTATAATGAAAAATGTGATGTTTGGAGTTGTGGGGTTATTCTTTTTATCATGATCACAGGGAAACCACCTTACCCTGGAAAAGACTCTAAAAGGATTTTAAATTTGGTAAAAACTGCACCTTTGACGATCACTTCTGAGAAAATGGCGGGAGTTAGTCCAGCTTGTGTTGATCTTTTGAAAAAAATGCTACAGGTTAACCCCAAGCTTAGAATTACGGCGAAAGATGCAGTTAATCATGAATGGATTGTCAATCATAAGTCCATGCAGGATGGATGTGACTTGACTGGAAGTCTGGAATCTTTGAGAAATTTTCATGCTTCTGTTAAACTTAAGGATGCTGTTCATGTTTATTTAGCCACTCATGTGATTTCTAGTGAAGAATGTCGTGTTTTGACTCAGTCTTTTCAGTCTATTGACAAAAATTCTGACGGTAAAATTACCAGAGACGAACTTATGGAGAAGTACTTGGAAGTCATGGACGAGGTCACTGCTAGAGAAATAGTGGAAAAGGTTATGAAGGAGGTGGACAGTGACAACAGTGGAGACATTCAGTTTTCAGAGTTCTTGTCCGCATGCATGAACTATAAAAAGTATCTAAGCAGACAAAATCTCGAAGCTGCATTCAAGATTTTTGACATAGACCACAGCGGTTTTATCACTGCTGACGAAATAATGCAAGTTCTTGGAAGAGACAACAAAGTTCCTAGTGCCGCTTGGCAAGAAATAATAAAAGAAGTTGACCAAAACGGCGACGGGGTGATTGATTTAAAGGAGTTTATTGAGTTAATGACGGCAAAAATCGACTAGGCAAGATAACTTAATTAATACCAGCCTGAGAGTAAGAACAGAAAGAAGGATGAAATAGATTTGCTTCATATGTGCACGTCGAAACTTCTTCAAAATCATAAATATCGAAGTAATCAGCACATTGCAGGTAAAGAGTCAATGAACGGTGAGCTTTATTGGGACATATAGTCCCCCCCGTGAACCTCATCACTGAATAGTCTTCATCAAAGCCCGCCCAATACCTGTCTGGCCCTTACCCCAGGCAGTACTTCATATGTCCTTCAGCCTGATAAGCATTTTCATAAAGTTCAACAACATAAGAATATTCATCAATTTCAAATTCAATCTTCTTCTGATATAAAACCAAGAACTCTTTATTCACACCAAAGTCCATTTCTTTCATTTTCTTCACATTTTTCAGGTTTTCTTCAAGTTCTCTTTTAATATCGTCTTCTTTTTTAAGTGCTTCGTTGATCTCTTCAAAAGAAACATCAAAATCCTGAGAACCTTCTTTAACTGCTTCAAGTTGATTGATTTTTTCTTCAGTTTGTTGAAGTTTCAAGAAGATTTCCTGAATTTTTTCATCAAGTTGATCAAATTCAAAGGCTCCTTTAATTGAATTCTCGATTTTTGCCCTGATTGCCTTTTGCCATCCAAAAAATTCATCATTTTCCATAAAAGTCTGTTTTTCACAGAAGTCTTGACAGTTTCCTTCAGGTTCATCAGAGCCGTTGCAGCAGTCTATTTAAAGATTACCACAAATTCCGTCATTAACGTAGGACGAATGGATTTTATTCCTTCCGCAGTCGAACTGATTATTTTTGCAGGCTGATGTTCTTGTCTCGTCTGAACCGTCGGGGCAGTCGCAAAAGTCGTCATTTTTGAAGGACTTCGGAATGACTTTTGAGTTGTCTTCGCAGGTGAACCAGGAACAGTCCTGGCCAGATGCTATTCCAAGAAGGACAAGAAACATCATTACTTTTATAGAAAGTTAAGAAGGATTAGAGGAGTTGATTATTTCAGAAGATTTCTTTTTACATGATATCAAAAACGTGTTTTCACCTTTGTAGATAGATTTCAGGAAATCTTCGTGATTTTCTAGGGTGAAGTAAAGAGAAAGTCGTTCTAGGTAAGGTAAAACTATTGGATCAATGCGATGTTTGTAGCAGATTAGGACAACAGTATTTCTTTCACAGAAGTAAAGAAGAGTTTCAATGAAATCATCAGCGAGTTCCTAATTTTCTATCACGGGTAAGTAAAAAACATCTGATAATAAAATATATTCGAAGGCAACTCCTGAAAGTCTTTGTCGATGAGAAACTTCGCACCAGTCAAGCTCGAATACTTGAAGATTGCCTTGAAGGATTAAATTGTTCAACTCGGCTGAAGCTTCTGTCAATTTCAATGCTGGGTAAATGTCGCTTGCCCATACTTTTGCACCTAATGTCGCTGCTACTAATGAAGGAAGAGCTGTCGCTGCTCCGAGTTCTAAAACGTTTTTTCCATAAAGGTCAAAATTAGTTAAAAATTTCGCGAGGATGTAAGAAGCGTCCCATAAAATCCCTCCTTTTCCTAGTCGAAAATCTTGCTTCACACTGATTTCACATGAAAAGGTTTTGAATATCAAGGTTTTGTAGTTAGCGTACCTGAAATCATCGAATATTTCATCGTTTTCTATGTTTACGATGCAAGAGTCCATCTTTTAATAATCTTTTCCCAATCTAAACAAATTCAAAATAAAGTTAATCCAATCTACACCTACTTAATACTTCAAACAAGAGACTCAAAGTTGATATTTGTAACAGGACAAATATTAGGAGCAGTCATGCATTTCTGATGTACAACCTTGCCATTAGGATAAACTCCAAAAGGCCGATCTCCAATTTTCTTCTTACAAACATCACACAATTTTTCCCCAGTAATCCTAACAAAAGCCTTTCGATATTCGGTCCATTCACATTCAGTCTGAATGAGTTCCATATCACTTAAATGTCTAACAATTTTCGCAACTCGACTCTTATGCAGCGAATGAGAAAGAGCGACATGCAAATAAAGCTGAAGACTTCCTTCCTTGTCAGACAATGACCAAGCTTCAGGAATAATGTCCATAACAGAAGAAGGGTCAAGATCCGCATGAGTTGAATATTTCTTCAACAAGTCAAAAGCGCTTTTTTTAAACTTCTGAGAAGCAGGCGGGTCATTTTTTTCTAATTCTAAAGCCCGGTCAATATAAACCTTTAAAAGTGCGCTGAGTAAATTAGATCCTTGAGTAGTGCAATATTTTTCAGCTTCCGCGAAATTATCTTTTAAAATCAAAATATTTAAAGCTTCTGCATGTTTTCCTTCTTTTCCAAGCAGTAGTACTTCAGCTTCGATCATCCAAGTGCCGACGATTTCTTCTAAAATAATCTTCGAGTTGTAAAATCTGCTGGTTTCTAAGATTTTCTTCAAGTCAGCTTTGTACTTGTTAAAAGTCGAGTTGCTGACGTTTGAGGGCAAAGCCTCTTCCTTGCTGCCCTTAGGCAGCAAGTTGAAAAGTTTTTCAATGTAACAAACGGCGAGTCTTGTGTGGTATCTTTCAGTTTCCACCTGCTTCACCTCGACTATCCACTTTAAATAAGCCTCGACGAGTGACACGTTGTCAGACTTGAACTTGTTCAGGTGGTCAAGGACGACGTCATGAGGAATGTTGTGCTGTGCTTCAGTTGACGTGAAAATTTCTAATCCCACTGAAGGAAAAGCGTTTAAAACCCATTCAGAATAAGTAAAAACAGTTTGACGGTCGTTTACTCTCAACAAAATCCGAACTGTCTGCTTTGCGAAGTCTTCCTTCACCTTCATGTCGCTCGAGGTCTGATCACGGAAGATCTTCAAAGCCTCTTCTTTACGTCCTGAAGCTTCGTAAAACATTGCAAGAGGAACTCGCGCTTTATCACCTTTTGACTTTAAAAAACTTTCACTTTCTTGAAAATTTAAAGAAATTTTATACCCAGGTTCAAACATTTCAGTTAAGACCTTGATAGGGAATTTTCCATGTTTTTCATTAAACTTTTTACTGTCACTTTCTGAGAAGTTCAGGTCGACAAGAACTTTAAGTAAAAAAGTATCAATGAGTTCAATGACTTCTTCTCTAGGGACACTTTCCCCTCCCAATCGGTTGATACTGAAAGAGGACCTGAGAAAATTATAAGAATTTAAAACTTTTCCCGCTCGAGGAGGTTCACAGATGGTTTTTCTTTTTTGTGACAAGATAGTGACGACTGCGAGTTTCGCTTGAAAAAGCTTGTCTCTGACGACTCCAGTCAAATCGCCTGAGGCGAGGCCGCTGGTAGACTCGTTGATGATTGAAGTGATTGTCTTTCCACGCTCGCCTGGGCGAGCGTAGTAATCAGGAAAGAGACTCATCAGTTCTCGAGGGTCGAAGTTGGTCAAGACGAAGTTTTCAGCGGAAGTCGAGAACTTCAGGGATTTAAATAAGCACCAAGCTGCGTCAAGGTTAAATTGCTCGTATTGGCTCTCTGTGTTGATTTCACCTTCAAGCATCTTGCCTAAAAGCTTTCGGGCTTCTGTTATTTTGCACTCGATTAGAAGACGGTTTATCTGGTCGCTTAAAGGCACTTGGTGAAGGGAGAAAAGACTTGTTGTTGTGCAGTAGTAAACTTGGCTCTCGTTTTCAGCGATGAAAAGAGCTGGCTGGCTTGTTAGGTCTTCTTTTTGGATCAGGGAACCGTCTGATATGCTGTAGACTTCTAAAGTGTTTACTGTTGCGATTATCATGAACTGGTCGTTTACTGCTGCACAGACGAGACTTGCCTTTTCGGAAAAACTTATTGGGTTTTTTAATGCGTTGTTACCTGTTGAGGCTTCCATTGGTAGTAAGATGTTTCCCCAAAGACAATAAAAATCATCTCCAACTGCCTTAATATAAGGTGTAGAGTTAGTAGGTCCAGTATTCACCTCCATAGTGATAGACTGTCCACTTTCCGAGTTAATAATCATATAATTTTTCTTCAAAAATCCCAAACAAATATAATCCTTCCACCAAACCATAGCAGCCGGAGGTTCCACAATCGGATATTCTCTTTCAGGGAAAAATCCTCCAGGCCGTGATCGAGCTCCACTTTTAATAGAGTTCCACTTATAAATAATAATCTTTTTCTTATTCTGCACAACACAAACCTCTCCTCCATAATTCGGAGCTTCATTGATACTAAACATGTTATTATTCTTTCCAAAGTTCTGAACTTCTTCAAGTCCATCAAGTTCATAAGCAGCTAAAAACCCTTCACTGAGGACAAAAAGAACGCCTCTTTCCTTATCAGCTTTAATTTTATCGAACTTTGACCTTCCATGTCTGGCGACGCTCTGAGTCTGAACGAGGGTTTCTTGACTGGAGCCAGGACTTAAAATGTTGTACATGAAGACGTTTCCCTTGGTGTCGCCCATGTACAGCTTGTTTCTCGCTGCTTCCAAAGCTGTACAACGGTAGTCAGCGGAGTTCAAAGAGTGAATGGTATAGACTTGGGCCATTTATATCAACACTTATAATGGACTCTAAACCCGTGTTTAATATTGGCGAAGACATCTTGCAGGGAGGAGACCCGGTCTTTAGTTGGCAAAAGGCAAATAATTTCGTTGCTGTCAGTGGTGGAACTTCACTTGTTCATATTCTGGATAGGCAGGGCAAAAAGTTCAAACAACTCACATTGCCTGATAACCGCCCTGTTAAGGATATGGAGTGGGATAAGGATGGAGAGGTTATTGCCGTCTTGCAGGAGCGTGTCAGCTATGTGACAGTTTGGGACATCAACACCCTAGCTTTCACTCAACTTGAAATAGGCGCGGGGGACTCTCCAACCTTCTTGCGCTGGAGCAAAGTGCAGCCTATCTTAGCAATTGGAACAGAGAAAGGCGGTATAGTCTTTTACAACAAAGGTACTCAACGCAAGATTCCCACGATCGGCAAGCACTCAATGCGCGTCTCAGGCGGGGACTGGAGCAAAGACGACCTATTAGTAACAACAAGCGAGGACAAAACCCTGACAATCTCAACCTATTCCGGTGACACTCACCCTCAAAACAACACCCTGAAGAACACCGCAAACCGTATAATCTGGAGTTCCTCAGGAATAATCGCAATGATGATAAAAGACGTGGCAATAAACATCATCTGGTCATCAGAGAGCTACGCATCAAAAGAATTCACTCTTCAACAGCACTTCGGACGAATTATAACCTACGACTTCTACGCAGACGACAAAATAATAGTGGGGTGTTACGAAGGGTGGGTGGTAGGAATAAGTGTAAACCGTTCAAACTGCGGAACTGAATTATTTTCTTATAAATTATTCAACATCTCTTTCGAAGGCCTTTGTGTGAATCGAGGAGAAAACAAGGTATCAGTTAGTGGAGACAACAATATCAGATTCTTTAATCTAAACAACATGAAAGAAATCAGAAGTGATAAAATCGAACTCGCTTACGACGTCGGAAGAATCAACAGAATGACTTGGACTTCTGATGGGCAGATCCTTACTCTCCTCACTGCAAGTGGAAAACTTTTAAATTACTTGCTAGTCGTTCCTAGTTTAAGTTGTTCTTGTGGAAGTCTCGTTGCGTTACTTTCAAGTTTAACTGAAATCAACATTTATGAATGTGTTGGAGGTGTCAGGGCTATAAACAAGGTGAAAATTGATTCAGAACCTCAAAAAATGGCCCTTGGGCCATTTCACGTCGCAGTTCTCAACGGTTCAACTAGTCTTTTTTACAGATGGAAAAGTCCAAAAGAGTTATTCCCGAATGGTTTCGCTGAAGGTAAAATGGACTACCCAGGTGCCGGCAGCCAAATTTTAATCAACAGTGACTGGGCTGCTGTTTTAACTGGAAACACTGTGAATTTGCACCTGATCAAAGAAAAAATGATAAAACAACAGTTCCCTGACATCCTCTGCATGGGAATCACGAATAACACCCTGGTCCTCGGCGACTCTTCAAACCGTGTCAAGTGTTTTTCGCTTGAAGACCAGAACTACGTGAGTGAAATTCGCTTTGACTCAGGAGTTTTAGCTGTTTATCCCAACAGCTCAGGAACGAGAATAGTTGTGAAGGATATCACAGGAGGAGGCTTTCTTTATACGCCGATGAGTGAGTCACGTTTGCCTATTTCGAACTTTTCAAGTTCGGTGGTGAAAGTTCTTTGGGATGAACATGATTTGAATGTTTTTATTACTTGTGAAAGTGAAAAACTTAATGGGTATCTTTATAGCCCGGTCACACTTTATGGAGCGAAGGTGGACCCGATTAGGGAATTACTTTCTATTGAAGATCTTGATAGGAATACCAGAGATTCGGTTACCATGCTTGAAAAAGGACTCAAACCGTTGTTGCTTAGCAAGGGAGTCGTTTTTTGTCATTCTGAAAGCTCGGGATCGGTTAAGGGAAACTTCTTGTCTAGTCATACTTATTTGTCTTTGTGGAGAGGGAAAAATGATACCCCTGAAGGACATTATAAGTACTTTTTACAGAATCTTGCTTTGAAAAGATTTAATTCTTGTTATCATGTTGCTGAAAAACTTGGAACTGTTAAAATACCTGAAGTTCTTGGAAAGTTATCCCTTCAAAATCTTGACCTAGAAGTAGCAGAACGTGCATATCAACTAAGCAAAAATGTAGGAATGGTCTATTCAATCCGCTCAATTAAAGAAGAAAGTGAAAAGCAGATCCTTTTAGGATACGTGGCAATGATTTTACATGAACATGACATGGCGCAAGACCTTTTCCTTAAAAGTTCGAAACCTCGACTCGCTCTTGACATGCGATGTGACCTTCAAGACTGGATAATCGCTCTTCAACTAAGTCGTTTAATTGCTCCTCACATGGAACCGATTGTTTGCAAAAACTTGGCTGCACAAGTTGAGTCGCAAGGCAACTATGCCGATGCTTTGAAACTTTTCGAGAGAGCCAGTTCAAATATGGATGCTTGTGAGATGTCCCCATCCGAAATCGCCTTAAACACAACCCAATGCTACGCAGGCCTAGCCCGAAACTCAATCCGTACAGGAGACGTATCAAGAGGTTTTAAAATCGCAATGGACCTTCAAGACCCACAAGTAAAAGTCGACTGTGCTCAAGTCTGCGAGCAAGTAAAAAGTTTTTCAGAAGCTGCTCAGCTTTACCACCGAGCCGGTCAACTCGAGAAAGCAGCCTCTCTCTACATAAAAATGAAAAAATGGAAAGAAGCCGGAGACCTAATGGACGTGATAACAACACCAAAGCTTTTAACTCAACTTGCAAAAGCCCGAGAAGTCGAAGGCAACTTCAAAGAAGCCGAAATGGCCTACGAAAAAGCTGGAGACTACGAAAACGTGATCCGTCTCAACCTAAACCAACTGGACAACGCAGAACGTGCGAAGACCCTCGTAAAAAACAAGTGTCCTACCCAGTCAGCAGCTTCTCAGATGGCCGACTACTACGAAAAAAAAGGTCTTAAAGAGCCTGCTCTTGAGTTTCTCATCCTCGCAGATAAAAAAGAAGACGCTTTTGTATTAGCTCAAAGTTTTGATTTGATGGATAAATATGCAGAACTTATTCTACAACGTGATGATAAAAATACTGAAGAACATACAAGAATCGCTCTTTTCTTTGAAGGAAAAAATAAACCAGGAAAAGCTGCAATGCATTATGAAAAATCTGGAAATTTACAAAAAGCTTTGCAACTTTTCATGCTCGCTGGTGAAGAGTTCTACTCGGCTTCTATTAAAATGGCAGCTAGAGCGAAAAGTGATGTGATTTTCATGCAACTTTATGATTTTTTCATGGGAGAAGTTGATGGGATTCCTAAGGACCCTAAGTTTATTTATGAGCTTAATTTGGTTATGGGGAAATTGAAGGAAGCTGCTAGTACTGCTATTATTATTGCTAGTGAAGAGCAGGAAACTGGAAATTATAAAGCGGCTCATGATAGGCTCTTTGAGACTATTAGAGATATGCGCTTTCAGAAGATTAAAGTGCCTCAACTTCTTAATAATAAGCTCATGATTGTGCATTCGTATGTTTTGGTTAAGAGGTTTGTAAAAATGCAGGATCATTACTCGGCTGCGAAACTTCTTATTAGGGTTTCGAAAAATATTTCTCAGTTTCCTACTCATGCTGTACAAATTTTAACGTCTACTGTTGTTGAGTGTATGAGGGGAAATTTGAAAGAAGCTGCTTATAATTGGGCTTGTGTATTGATGAGACCTGAACACCGACCTCATATTGATGAAAAATTCAAGAAACAAATAGAAAAAGTCGCAATCAAACGGCCCAAGGGTGGTGATCCTGAGGAAGCTGTTTCCAGTTGTCCCTTCTGCACTGCTAGTGTTTTAGACTACGAGCTCGAATGTGAAAGCTGCAAAAACTCGATTCCTTTTTGTATTGCTTCTGGAAAACACATGCAGCTCAGTGCTTGGAGTGAATGCCCGAATTGCAAGTTCCCTGCTCTTTATTCAGAATTTACTAATTCACTAGAAAGTGAAGGCGATTGTCCCATGTGCACTGCTAAGATCAGTGCTTCGAGTCTAACATTGGTCAATGATCCTCTGGATGACTTGAAAGATATAGTTGCCATGCCGGAAGATGAAGAGAGTTTTTAGTTAGAGGTAATTAAATGGTTAGAAGTAAATGGAGTAATTAAATTGTAAAATCTAATCAAGGGAAATTATGTTGATTAAAGAATAAGAATGTTGATTTAAAAATGAATTAGAAGGAATATTAGGTTCCGAGATATGTTGATTAGACTTATGGCACATTAAAGCTACTAAAAAAAATTAATCCGAGTTTAGCCAATATGGAATCTTAATTAAAACTTGAAGAAACAACTGAAATGCAAGATAAAAATTTTTTTTACCAATTTACTCGCAAATCCTTTTTCCTGAACACATCCTTTTTAAATCTCTCAACGAAACCTCTAAAATTTCTAGATCCTTCAGCTAAATAACCTAAATTTTCTCCTATTGTTCATTTTGAAATAAAATCCTTTAAATTATTTAAATGCAAAAAACCAAAGAAACTGAGGCCAAAAACCTAAGTCCAAACTCAAAAACCCGGGCAAAACCCTCAGCAACCCAAAGCACAAGACGTTCCCGTAAGCAGTCATCAAGTCCAAAGGTATCCAAATCAAACACAACATCATCAAAGACAAACCCAAAGCGGCAAAAAGCGACATCAAAAATGATCCCAAAGTTAAAAATCCCATCATTTCTCTCCCCAAGCAAAATAAACCCCCCCTCATCACGTCTTCATCAATCATCACAAAGAAAAAGTTCATCCCGTCGTCACAAAAAATCAAAATCATCAGCTCCAAACGAAAAAATCGTTTTAACTTCATCCTCAAAGCGAATTTTAAAAAACATCGAAAACCCCGAATCACTTCAAGCAGGTCCATCAGAATCCGAGATAACCGCCTGGTCCTTTCTGCCGCTTCCTCAGAGTCCATGCTCAATAGTAGAAAATTTCTCTAAAACTCTTTCAAAATACGAAAAATCAGAGATTTTAAACTATTCAGAAGTTTTCTGCATTGGCGTAAAAGCAAGTAAATCCAAGACTAAATCAGAAAAAAAACTGAATTTCGGCTTTGACGACGAGCGAGGCGACTACCGAGTCGCGATTCACGACCACATCGGTTACCGTTTTGAGATTTTGAAAACTCTTGGAAGTGGAAGTTTCGGTCAGGTGTTGCTGGTGCGCGATCACAAGACAAGTGAAAATTTTGCATTAAAAATAATCCGAAACAAGACCCGGTTTCATCAGCAAGCTTTAGTCGAGGTGGAGGTCCTGGCCTTATTGACTGAAAAAGACTGCAACGACCAATACAGCACGGTGCACATGGTGAGTCATTTCATGTTTAGAAAACATATGGTAAGGACTAGTTAGTGCATCGTCTTTGAGTTGCTTTCCTTGAATCTTTACGAGTTACTCAAGACTAACGAGTTCAACGGGCTTTCTTGCAACTTGATCAGAAGATTCGCATGTCAAATCACGAATGCTTTAAGGCTGTTGTCCAGGTACTCAATCATTCACTGCGACTTGAAACCTGAGAACATTTTACTTCGACATATCAACAGGTCTAGTATCAAAGTCATTGATTTCGGCTCGTCTTGCTTCAAAGAAAAACAAATTTATACTTATATACAGTCAAGGTTTTACAGAGCTCCTGAAGTACTTCTGGGAATTCCTTATGATCATGCTATTGACGTCTGGAGTCTCGGGTGCATTCTCGTCGAACTACAGACCGGCCACCCACTTTTCCCTGGCGAAAGCGAAGCTGAGCAAATCGCTTGTATCATGGAAGTTTTAGGCCTTCCGCCTAAGAATTTGCTGAAACAAGCTCCGAGAGTTGAGAAGTTCTTTGATGATGAACTTTGTCCGAAGATCTTTATGAACTCGAGGGGAAAAGTTAGGAAAATCAACAGCAAGTCATTGGAAAATATTATGAAAAATGCGGAACCTGGACTTGTGGATGTTGTCAGAAAATGTCTTGAATGGGACCCTGCTTCTAGAATCACACCTGATGAAATATTGGCACATGCTTGGATGAAAGAAAATCGGATGAGTGCCACGAAGAACTTTTCAAGAAGGGAAAGTTCACAGCCGCATCAAGGAAAGGGACATTGTCATAAGATTAGCTTTGAAGAAGGAACTTGTAGTATTAGGAACTCGTTTCTTGCTGGGACTTGTAAAGGGGCAAAGGCACCGAGTTTCATATTTAATGTAAATTAGTTATGGTCTTTAGGATATTTATAAAGGAGTTATTTCTGAAGTTAATTGGTTTTCATTATGTCTGGGATGGTGATATTTGAGATTTTTGGTTTTTTTATTAAGGTGTTGATTATTTAGGAAAATTATTTTATGAGTGAAGTCTTGTCATGATAGAAAATCTTTGTGAGTTCTTGATGGATGTTTTCTTTTATTGTGTTTTTTCACAGTTTTTTTAAGTTGGGCCTCCAGAAATTTTTTTTTGGGATTGGGTAATTTTGATTTAAGTTAAGGAGCAGGCTTGAGGATTTATTTCTATGATTCCAAAAGATTGAATATAAGATGTTTTATTAATTAGCAAACGAAGATTTCAATATTACGTTATTCATCCAAGAATCAATTAATAGGTTCAATAAATTCGAATACTGTTTAAACTATAATACTCCTGACTACAATAACCAATTTTTATTAATCTTAGTATTATTATTAAAGACTTTCATTGAGCCAGCTAATCTTTTTTACTCAATTACAATTAGGATCCTTGATTGAAATATGATTCCAAACTCTTGATTCTCAGCTTAAGAAATTAAACTATACATGCTAATATATGTCTCTAAACTTCAGTTCTTTTAGTTGATATCACAGTTTCATTCTGAAAATATAACTTTTCATATCTCAAAGCCTCTTATCTATTGTGCGAAGAGAGTCTAGGGCAGATTTATTTCATGTGAATTATAATTTCATAGAGAGATTGACATTTCATATATTCAAAACAATAAATTAAAAACTCTAACTTGACTCTGAGAGAAGAGATTCAAAAGTTTCTTGTAAATCAGGTCCTAAGTTCAGCCTTTCAACCTATTTCAAGCTTATGGTTTGAGAGTCGTAAAAAATTCAGGCTGGATGACTTTCAACAAGTAACGAAATCATTTGAAGGTTAAGCATATGACTTATTTTCGATTTATCATAAAACTGACGTTTTACTTTGATTTGTCTAGACCTTATTGAATGAGAAATATTTTTAATTTTGGTAGAAAGAGAGAGATTTTTTAAAAATAACTGAAAAATATCAACCCCTTGATCAATTCGAATGGATTGACTTGAAATTATCAGGGTTTATTGGAACTTTGAAAAAAGAATTAAAAAGCTAAAAAAACTGCGAAAATTTAGAGTTTCTCTGCGATTTATGAAAAAGCTGCTTTAACTTACACCTTAGCAATCATGAAAGTTTTTAGTTCACTTAGAAGCCCCTAGTCGGTTGCATCATTAAGGGTAAATTTATATTGAGGTGTATTCAAGACTATAATCCAAATATTCTATACATTTTAAGCATTTATCTAATAATTAGATAAAGATTAATCTGTAAAACCTGTCTTTATTACTCTTTGATTTAATTCCTAACTCACAATAATCTGGCTTAATTATATTAAAAATTATTCATATAAAATCTCATGAAAAGACATTAGTCCTATACTCGTTTATAATAATTTAAAAGCGGCATCTTTGAATCGACTCCCAAGTGAAATTATCATAATCATGAGGCTGAAAGTTTTCACTAAGTTCATCATCTTTCGGAATCAAATCACTACTCTCCACCGAAGACTCCAACAATACCTGAAGTTTCATAGTAAGAACCGTAGCCTTTGAACAAATAAGATAAAATTTTTCAGATTTAAGCAGCCTTAAATCTTGCCAAAACTCTTCCTTCACCAAGACATTATTTTTAATCTGTAAAGTGTGAGAGTCCCATACTTTCAACATCGAATCAACACCCAGAGTAACTAATTCATAATTCTCAGGACTTGTGAAGGCACTTGTGATGACTCCTCTATGTGTATTAAATAATTTTCTATGTTTTCCTTCTTGAAGATTGTAAAATCCTGTTGTCTTTCCTTGAGAAGTTAAAAAATTCTGGAAGTCTGAAGAGACTTGAATGATTTTTCCCACATGGTCGATGTTAAAAAGTTGAGAGTTTAATACAAGATCCCAAATGATGAATGAAAAAAGAGTGCAGGTCATCAACTTTGAATCATCATTCGAGACTTCAGCGAGAATCACTGAAAACTTATGACTATACTTCTTGCATTTAGCTGAAGTAGAAGTCTCAAAGAAAATTACATGATTTTGGGAACCGATTATTGCAGTAGTCTGATCATTTTTAATAGTAATGCAAGTAATTGGTTTATCAACCTGAAAACTTTTAAAAATTTGATGATCTTCCAGGCCATATAAGAAAAAGCATTTACTCTGAAGATTCGCATTATTTATCATGAAAAACGTTGAATTTTTACTCAGATAAAAAAAATTCACATCAAAATCCGTTTTGAACACTTGAACCAAACTTAAGTCCTCTGTTAAAAATTTCCAAACTTTCAATGTAGAGTTGCGAATGGACCCGAAAAGCTGACTTGTCCTCTGATCGAACTTCAAAAAGGTGATCATAGAACCATTATTGACCTGATGCACTACTTCTTCAGTCTCGAACTTCCAGACAAGTAACAGTCCTTGATTATCTCCTGAGAAAAGAAATTGATAGTCTAATGTTGTGTCAAGAGCTGTTATTTTTGATGAGTGTCTCTTCAAGATTTTCTGTTGGTTTCGGCTTTTCACACTCCAGACCCTGATTTTATTGTCTGCGTCGCCGAAAGTCCCTGAGCCGCTGGCTGTGAGGATGAACTCGTTGTCGGCAGTGATGATTCCTACGTTGATCTTTGAAGAATGGCCTTCGAGATAGTCTAGTTTAGACTTGTCTTCATCTCTTACGGAAGAAAACTTGGAAGACTTGAGGTTTTTAGATAGTTGGATCATTTTATTGGTAAGGTTCAATAAGAATAGTTGAAAGTTTCAAGATTTTATGGGAAGAGTAGAGATTATTTAAATAGGAAAATTAGTTTATGTAATCAGATTGAATGTAATGATTTTGTATTATTTTCTGTTGAATAGATTGATATTTTGAGAAATTAATAGAATAATTTAGTGATGGAATAAATGAAATTATGGTGTTTGTGAGAATGCGTGGTTTTATTAAAGATTTAAAAAGAAATTTTAGTTTTGAAATGTTTGATATTTTATAATTCAAAATTATCCAGATAATACTGATGAAGGTTTCATATTTCATTGGAAATCTAAGTGTTTTCTATCTATATATTTTTGTTATAAATGAAAATAGAGTGTGTTTAATCTTCCAAATAGAAAAGTTTATTTTTGATAAAATTATTACTTTTCCAAAAAATAAGCAATATAAACCCATTCCCGACTCACAAAAGCCTGATACGGTTTAGACCCTTGAAGCCCAACAAACTGATCCAAAAAAGCCCTAGTAAACCTATTGAAGTTCTTAACCTTGTCAAACTTCCTCTCCTGTTCAAAGTCCATACTCCTCACCACATTTTCAGTGATATCTTCAACTTTAACCATCCTAAACCCAATCTGTTCCAAAAGCTCTTCTCTTCTTTTCCTTTCCTCAACTTTCATGAAGTCAGTATACAAAAAAATTCCTCCCTTTCTAAGCACCCTATAAACCTGATCAAAAAAGCCTTCAATTTTTCCATAACAATGAGAACTTTCAATATTAATGACGACATCAAACGACTCACCCGACATAGGAAGGTTCTCCGCATCGCCCTGCACAAATTCAAGTCCTTTTCCACAAGAATAAAATTTTTTACAAAGATTGATCTGGTTCTGGCAGTAGTCAAGACCAGTTGCAGAAGAAGGTTTAAAAGTATTAAAAATATATTCAAGGCCCCCTCCTCTGCCTGAGCCAACTTCTAACAACTGCTTTTTTTCCAGAGATTTGAATGAGAGAAGCCCTGAAGCCATGAAGTGATAAAGCTGAAGACAGTAAATTTCTTCACTTTCTGTTTGAATCAGGTTGTTTGAAGAAGCGTATCCGTAGTTCATGCATTTCCAGCTTTCGCTTTGGTTTTTTGTTGATAGTTTCTTGTAGACTTGCAACCAGAAAAATCTTTTGAATTTGTTTGTACGGAATAAAAGGTAAGAAACAAAGGTATTGAAAGTAGAGATAAGAGATGATGAGTTGATCAGGAAGAAAGTTGATAATGTGGGAAGACTTACCCAGAATGGAGTGAAATAAGAGATCAGAACAGAAAATGTGATGAAAGCTATCAGAGATGTGTTCATTTATTCAGGAATTAATGGGGTTAATAAGGAATATCATGATGATTAGTAATAACCTTAACTAGTCTTTAATTTTGAGGAAATATCCTGTAATAATAAGTTTCCTGTTCATTTTCCGCTGTGATTTTATAAGACTTCCAGTTAACCAAATCAACATAATTCGTTATCCTTTCCCCGTTGTTTATATTCACGAAGTGTTCACCTTTTTCCCTTGCTCTGTCAATCTGAGCAGCAATATGCGCAGGGATAACTTTTCTTCCATTCCTAGTTTCAATTAAATACTTCCCAGTGACCTTAGCTCTACTCGGCAAAGATAAACATTCACTAAACTTTTCATTATTTTTTTCAGGAATTTGAATCTTGGTCCTCATCAACCCAGCAGAAAAATCTTGATTTTTCTTCACAATTTCGATTTTTTCATCAAATTTCTTAACTTTCACAGCAAGTTCTTGAAAATGGTTTTCAAAATGAGCATGTTGTAAACAGTTCCTGGTAAAGTTTTCATAAAAATTAATTTTTCCACCTTGATCCAAAGCAACAGAGTCCTTAATCATTTCCTTTACCAAATTCAGAAGGTTCAAGTCTGCCTGAGTTTTAATCTGGATGGCTTTGATCGTCATTGAAGACTCCATCACGATTTTCGAGGCAGTTTGTTGAACAAAGTCTTTGAATTCACTGACCAGGCGAGCAAGGTCAGGGTTGTTTGCGACTCGAGTGTGAATCAAAGAATTTCTTTTGTTTTCATAGTGAAAGTCGCAGAATCTCTGACGAAAAGCCTGGATTCTGAGTATTTTAGTGCCTGGAGAAGAACATTGAGCCTCTGAGCAGTTCATTATTTATAAGAACTAGTTATATATGTCTGAAGCACTTCGAGTAAATCCTTTAGAATCCATTAAAAAAGCCTTTGAGGACTCTTCTTTGGTGAAATCTTTCAAGTTACTCAAAGAAGCTCTTAATGTTTTTTTTTCATCGAGACTTGCATTGAGACTCGACCCGCTGCTTTTCGACCCTTGCGACTTCCTCTCTCGTTTAACTGACCCATTCTTAGAGTCCACTCCTGAGTTGTCACTTTCTTGACCCACCAACTCGTCGATGGTTTCTCCAAAACTTTTAAATTTCCTCGAATGTAAAGTTCTAGAAATGTTAAAATTTTCCTTTGTGTTCTCCATGATTTCATCTGGGAAGTACCCACAGACGATACCAAGGCAGTTGTATTCCAGGTCTTGTAAAGACTTTTCAATTATTTCTAACTTTTTCTCGTTTTTTCCTTCTGAAAGATGGATTTTTATTGAATCACTGCTGTCATCTGGAAGTGGCTTCTCGAATCGACTTGAAAGTTGGTTCGCGGCTTCAGCTGGCTCGGTTTCTGTTCTGTTTGGATTTGATTTTGGAGAGGAAGGAAAAGATAGTAAGAGAGTTATGAATAATATGCAGGTTGATTGAGAGAACTGGAAAAGTGATGAGGAAAGAAGATAGTCAGGCAGTTCGAGTTGAATTGTTGAGAGGAGGAGGCTGAATGATGATAGGAATATGAATAGTGATGCCTTGCAACTTGATAAACACTCATCGGACAGATTCAAGGTCCTTGATGAAGTGATGTCACAGAAAAGACTTGCCAGAAGTGTTGAAAACACGAAAATATTTAAAAATCGTGCAAGTAAAAAAAACATTAAAAGTTTTTTGAAAGTGAGAAAGACAGTCGTTGATCCATACATCAGAAACATTACCAGGTAGTAAAATTTGTAAGATTTTAAAGGCAAAACTGATACAAGTCCTCCCATTGTATAAAACAAGAAGTCCAAGGAGATAACTAGAAGGTTTCTTTTAAATTCTAGCAATAAATATTGAGTGAATTGACTTGAAACCAGCAATACAAAACAACCGATTTTTTTCTTCTCTTCCTGATTAGTAGTTACGTTTTCATTCAAGTACTTGAAGAGGTTTATGTTGGTAAAAGTGAGACTTTCTGAGTCAATATTGGAAAAAATATAAAGAATCCAGTCGCAGACCAAGACTAAAGCAAGAAGTGGAATAAAAACAAATGGAAAGAACTCGAGTGTCAGATATGTTGAAAGAACTTCTCCTAGTATCCCTCCTAAATAAAGAGATGTAAGCATCATAGGAAACAATACGTGGAATTGGCTTGGAAAGTAGAATCCCACATGGGAGATTATTGTGTAAATTGATAGGATTAGGCCAAGTGTAAGTGTTATGTTGTTTGTGCAGAGCATTAATGTTTCTTCGATCCTTAAAAGGTACTGGCTTAGTTTCAATGAGGTTACTGTGATGTAAAATACTAAAGAGATCACTAGTAAACTACTTCTGTCTGTTCTGAAGGCCTTTTGAGTCGCTAGTAAACTAAAGAGTAAACCGAAGAGAACTAGGATTATGCGGTAATAGTTCTCTTTCACTGATTCTGAGTGAAACTCGAAATAAGATAAAATAAATAATGCTGATGATAGAACAGAAATCGAAGAAAGGGATAATATGTGACATTTAGCTGAAGGCATTTATTAATATTATTACAGATTTTTTTAAATTTTTTTAGATTTTTCTTAAGATCATTAAAAATCACCATCAATTTATGTAAAATTTATAAAAGATGATTAAAGAGTTACAAAAGGTATATTTGTTTCGAATTATTCATAGGATTTATTTAAACATTGATAATTTTAATATTGACAATCCCTGATGAATTCATCAAATTCCTCTAAATTTCCACTAATATCTTCTCTTAAAAACAACACCTTAGCACCCAGCAGAGCTTTTAAACAATTCGCTGTATTCCTACAGTCATCAATTCCACAATGTCTTCTCCCAGCAGGTTCAACCCCAAGACTCCTACAAACATCTAAAACATCACCTTTTTTAAATCCAGGAATCATTTTTTTAACATCAGCCCAATACCTTAAAAACTTCGGAATTTTCACACCTTTAAACTCCAGTTCTTTTTTCAAGCAAACTCCAAGGTCCCAATCTCCACAAGTGGCAAAAATCCATTTTTTCCCCCAAATCCCAGAAATCCTTAAAAACTCTTCAAATTCCTGAAAAACCTGAAAAATATCTCCAGCTTGATCAACAGTTTCCTGTTGAATTCCTGTAAATTCCACACAAAATGTTGTCAAAACAGGTAAAACTGTAGGTTTTACATATCTATGGAACTTAAATTCAGTTTCTAATGTTTTAGAATTTATGATTTCTGCAGGGAATTCAATTATTTCTTGACAGTCTATTTTTCTTGACTCGCAACAAGTGGCATCTAAGTCGATGACGATGAAATAGTCGAGAAGGGCCGGGTTGTAAGAAAAAGGACGCTCGATGCGGTTGATGAGGACTTTAGAAAAGAAAAAAGGGGAAATAAAGCCACTTTTTCCTTTACTGAGAATGGTTGAGGAGTTTAACAGGAAAAATTCGAAAAAGCTTATACTGGCTTCGGGGTCTAGATAGAGAAAAACTTCGTTTTTCAATTTACTTCCTTCTATGTTTTTCTTAGGAGCTGGAAGTTCGTTTGAAAAGAAGATGAAGTTTCGATGCATTTTGAATAAACCTCGTGATTTTATTGATTTGAAGGCAGATTTGCTTGTTCCGTGAATTATGGATCTTGGAAAATTTGATGAATTCAGATGGATCAGTGAAAATTGAGGGGTGGGGAACTGGGTAAGAGTCGTTCGATCTTGAGATGTATTTTGGGATGATTTTGAAAGGACTATTAAGAGCTCTGATATTATCTCTTCAGTTTCTGAGGATGAAAAACCTTTAATTGGGTTTGATGAAAAGTAGCAGGAGTCTTTCAAGGATTTTAAGATTTCTAATAGGCTGGTTTTAGAAGTAGTTTGGGTTAAGATTGAATTAGCATGGATCATTAATGGTAGAAGTAGATTTTCATTGTCAGATTCCATTATAGTCCCCGCATTTTTTAGAATTTCTTGATTAAACTAATAGACTTACTTACTGCTAAATGATTCAGATAAACATTAAAGATATTCAAAATCATCAGAATTATTATAAATAGGTAGTATAAAATTCATTACATCTATTTACTAAGAAATCTGGAAATTTATTATCTTTCTTAATTAATTCTTCGGTTATCTAAGTGAATAATAAAAAGTAAAGAAATATTTGGTAAACTTATAACATAAGAAGTGTTAAAATATGGATTTTAATATAATTGTTTTAGGCGAATTTTCAGAGAAAAATCTTAAATAGTTTTTTTAAGTGAATGCTTGCTAAATTTTGTAATTTAAGATTTGACAAGCAACCCAAAAATAGTTATTTTGACAACAGCAATCTAAAAAAAAATTAAAAATTATACCTCAACTTAATCCAAATCAAAAAAACCCCTAAAACTAAATCTATTATTAATTCCTTTCTCATCTAATGCACTAACCTTTTTCCAAAAAAAACTCCTAAAAAATGGTTCTTTTATGGATGTCATGTATATTTTTCCAAATTATTCTAAAATAATTATCTTAGGTAGGCTCCAGGCCTGAGGAGCAGCAATCAAAGGCAATTCCACTTTTTCTACATCAAAGTCTTTTATTTTCTCCTTCAAAACAGGATGACTCAGCATTTGAGTCAATTTTGGCCAAACAGGTTTATAGGTATTCAAGTGGACCTTCTTGTGAACTGAGAGTTGACTCGCATGTTTAAAGGTCTTTGGACAGTTCCTGCATTTGTAAGGTTTTAAATTCGAATGCGTGTATCCATGCTCTTTTAAACAATGCTTTGAAGAGAAAGTCTTCAAACAGACCTGGCATAAAAATTTATTTTCATGCCTTTGAAGGACATTCTCAAGGAACTCGGTATTTCGACGGTCATCCAAGACATAAAGATTGTGGTTGTTAGTTCTTTTCATTTCCATTATAAAGTAATGCTAAACTTTAAGAAAAAATATTAGAATTAGTGATAAAATTACTTATCTTATCAAGAAATTCAAAAGTTTCATCTATTTTCAATTAAATTCCTAAGAAAACCACTTATTCACCTTAAACAACTTTAATATCCTCCGATTTTATTAGGTTTTTATAAGGCTAAAAATCACTTCCCCGTAAAAGGGTCTCCAAAAAATTCAATCCTATCTAAAACATCCTGCGAAATTTCTCGAACCTCAGCAACGATAACTTTTTCCTCAATTTTACTCTTGGGTTTCAAAGTCCTTCCATGTTTCTTAACCCTTTTATTTTTCCTCATCTTGAGTCTAAGGTCGTTTTCCCTGATTTTTTCCAGTTCTATTTCCTTCAACTTTTCAACATTATCCGCTCTTCTATTTTTATCGATTTCTTTTTCCAGTTTTTTTACACTTTCTTCTGGAAAAGTCAGACATTTTTGAGTCATGGCTTTCAAGTCATTCTCGATTTTTTCAAGTAAGTCGAGAGCGCCAGGGCGTGTTTTAGGGTCGATTCCGATGATTTCAATCATTTCATCAAGTTTTTCATAGATCTGGTTTAAAGTCCCTTCATCCATGACATTGTCTTCTTTTTTTTCGACCTTTCCGTACTTTTTCAGTTTTTCACTAAGGATTTCTTTTTGTTTTTCTAAAGATTTTATTTGAGTTTCCAGCTTTTCCAAGTCGTAGTCTTGGTCCGCTTTCGACATTTGGCTTAAGGACTTCAAGTTCTCAAGCTGGTGCTCGTCAGTCTGGACCTGGTTGACAAGGTAAAGACTTTTTGACTCGAAAGAATTGATCAAGTCGACCAGTTGAGCAGGACTTTTGAATAACCCAGGTTCTTGAGTGATAAACATGTCGACATCATCTTTCTGATTCAAACAAGTGAAAACTTCTTCTACAAATTCCTTGATTTTCTCATATTTTTTCAGTTCTTCTCCTTTTTTTTCAAGTTTAATTACAAGAAATTCGATTTCTTCTTGAATTTTTTCAAGATTTTCTAAAACCTTTACCCTTTCCAGGTACTTTTTTTTTGAGTTTTCAGCTTTTACTCGAGTTTCTTGCATGACTTTTTCTTCAAATTTTTCAAACATATGCAATTCCTCTTCAAGTCTCTTTTTTAGTTCGCGGTTCATTTTTTCCCTTTCCGTAACAGAGACCTGAAGAAATTCGATATTTTTTACTTTATTTTCAATGGACTTCTTGACAAGTAAAATATCTCTTTTCCTTTGAATGAGTTCTTGAAGGTCTTCCCGAATAGCAGCGCAGCTGTTTCTTCTGAATTTCGAAGGAGAAGGCTCGAAGGTAGGATTTGATTTTCTCAGTTCAGCCAAGATAGGGACCTTGACTTCTGGCGAGCGATGATAAATGGGAATGGCTCTGACTTCTTTTTCATGTTCAGATTTAAGCACTCTCTGCTTTTCCCGATAAACAAACAAAGACGAGTCATTTGTTGGCAAAGTGAAAGGGTTCATTTTTATCTAACAGTTAACTTCATCTAAACTATTTAGTATAAAACCCTCCGTAGCTGTTTCTTGCAAAACCTGAATTTGTCTCTCGAATATGATAATCGTTATAAACAGAATTTTTCGCTTTAATTGAATGTCGAACTATCGGAAATGTGACTTGAGTGTTACGAGGACGGAAGTTTATTGCGTTTTGGAAGATTCTTTCAACGAATGGCGCTTTTTTCAAGATTTCTCCAAGGTAACGGTCTTTTGGATTTACGCGCTTTTGAACTGATTTGCTGGTTTTCGCTGGAGTTGGAGGTAATGGCGTACCTGTTCGGTTTGGCGAGTTTTTATAGAAGGCTACGTTGTAGACTGAAACGTTGTACTTTGTCACGTCTTCTAGTTTGTGGTACTCGGCGTAGTCTGCGTTGCCTGACCTGCACGGCCAGACGTTAGAGGTTAACTTTGCTGACATTTATAATGAAGTAGGCGTAAATGTTTTGTTTTAACTTGATTTTCAATACTTTGGTGATTATGGGATTTTAGGTATCTTTGGAATCTAGTGATTTTATTTGATTTGGATACAGGGGTGACTTGAGAGTTTAGATGAATTTAACTGGATGTTTGGATTATCTGATATCTGTGGAGTTTATTGAAGAGTTTATTGGATTGGTTCAAGAATTTTGAATTTTAATGTAGTTTGATTTCAGAGGAATCTGCTGAATATCCTCTGAAATTTATAATTTTATAAATTTAAGCCATTTAGCCTTCTATAATTAGACCTAGAGGTAATTTAGATCAGAGTTTTAAATTCACAAAGAAATCTGATATAGTTAAAATGCTCATTTGCGATAAGCTGTCCTCATCTCAAAATCACAAAATCAACAACACTCTCTAAATAATAATACATTAACTCTCCAATAAAACCCTATAATCAATTTTATTGCAAAATTTAAAGTATTCATTTTTAATTTAACAGAAGTAAACTTAGCTAAATGGTTTGCAAGTCTCAGTAAGTTTTTTTGAATCATAATTATGGACAGATTTTTTTTAGTAGAAAGTGGGCTAAGGTATTTCAGGTTGAACTAATCATATAAGCTGATAAAATACTCATATTATCAAATAACTAGATAAGCTTCAATTAACATTAATTTCTTCAACAGTTAGATTCCTTAACCTTCAATCACATCTTTTCCTATTCTTACTTTATACAAATAATCATTTTAAAGAATGAATCTTTCCCAGTCCATCTTCACACTTACTTCTATTTATCTGACTTTCTGATTTCCTTAACTAAAATCAATACTATTAATCTTTTATTAATTTCTATACACAGCGACTTAAAATTAAATTGTCCATTCTTTCAAAATGATGAAAAATTCACATTTCCAGATGATAAGAAAAAATAGTAGAAAATATTTCCGCATATATAAAGAATGAAAGGCCTTCGAAAGAAAATAACTTTTGTGGTGGTCGTCCCCTGTGTTCTCGGACTGATCTTATCAGAACTATCAGCAATCGGATACGTTTACTTCACATACCCAAACCTAATGAACCACTACGCCGACAAAATGATCGACCACCAAAAAACCGTACTTTTAAGTCAATCGACATTGCTAGGAAAATCCTCAGGCTTTAGTTACATTCAGAAAACTTTAGACCTGGTGAACATTGTTTCAGACTTCATCCAATCTCACATGTTTTACGGGATGATAGTGAACGACGCGGTGAAAACAAGCCTAATCTACGAGAATTACGAAAAAACATTGGGTAACAAACAAGACGGTTTATCTACCTGGTACTATTTAAGTAAGAATGAAACATCTGATTTACCTGAAGAAATCTCAGATTCTTTGAACTATTCAGCTATTTATGACACTTTGATTCGACCAGCAACAAAATTTTTCTTGAAAATAAATTCAACAATTTACATGTCTGCTTATTTAACCTACGAAAACAACTTGATTTACTCAAATCCTGCAAATAGGACAAAACTCCTTCCAAACTGTATATCATCAGACACTAAATCATCCTGTTGTCTAAACGATTCAGATATCAACCCTCCTTACTACAACCCAACATGTCGTCCTTTCTTCTTGAAAGTGATAGAAGAAAACGACTACGGTGCTATTTTAACCTCTCCTTACAACTTCTCAGATCACGAAAGAGGACGAAGTGCATGTAAAGGTCTTTGGAACTTTTCAACTAACTCAATAGTATTAACATACTGCATCGATTTCTTAATTCCGAATCATTATGAGTCGTTTTTAGTAAATACCGGTAAACTTTCAAATTGTTACTCGTTTTCACTTGACAAGAGCCAAACAGTGATCACATATAAAAATTACAATCAAGCTGAAATAGGAGATAAGACCATCAGTCAACTGGAGTTCGATCATGACAGGAGCAGCTCTTCCGTGAAGAGCGAGATGAAAAAGTTCAACAAGACAATCGTCAGCCTAATGACCAACCAAGTCGCAAAGTTTACTTATTACAAAAGGTACGGCGATAAAATCATGATCGCCATCGCTCCTGTTCTAATGATGCTCAGCTCAGGAGACACCCCTGCACAAGTAGCTTCTGTTGCAGTTGTGATGAAGAAAAGACACGTCGAGAAAGACTTTCAAAAATTGATTGACTCATGCAATGAAAGTCTTTTGTTTCAAGTGATCCTTCAAAGTATTCTGAGTTTTTTAATCATTGTTTTTTCGGTCATCATGACTGACACACTTACAGCCCATGTCCTCGGCCCGATTGATCAACTTTTAAAACTAATGAAAAGGTTAAAAGATGGTGACCTTGCAATCGATATTCACGCGGCTTACCAGCCTTCACCTCCTGAAATCACAGTTCTTTACGATGTTTTTGATAAATTGCGAGTAGTTCTTAGGTTTCAGCAGATTGACAAGGAAAAAATCACAGAAGCTTCTTTTGTCTATTCTCAGGCACTCATGCTTTTCAAGAACTTTCAAAATGAACAAGCTATGGAGATCTGTTATCGAGAACTCGGGTATATTTGTTATAAGAAAAAGATGTGGGTTGAATCTGGAATGTTTCTTCATCAAGCTCTTACCCTTGCTGTTAAACTTGGGTGTTATAATGACTATGAAATTGCTAGAATAAAAACTGATACAGCAACGGCATATGTAAAAACATGTGAAAAAAGAGAAGAAGGTCTGAAAATCTTTAAAGAAGCTGTGAAAATATTTACTAGAGGAAATCATTATACTGATATCGTTGTTGCTATGATTGAAATCACTGAAAGTCTTGCGGAAACTCATCAACTTAAACAGAAACATCTGGATTTCATTGAAAAACATCTTGAAAATTCTGACCCTCTTGAGAGGGAACTGCTTAGACAGAAGTTTTTTTATGTAAAGGCTTATTTTTACAAGAACTGTCAGAAGTACAAGTCAGCTGCTTTGATGATTCGAAGTATTTTAGAAGATTTTTCTGAGTTTCTTCCTGATATTTCAATGAAAGCTGTTAATTTGTTGAATCAAGTCTTGCTGGAGTCTCAAGTCCCTTTGAATATGTTTCTGAAGAATAAGAAAATGAACTATAAAAAAGATGTGGTTATTGTTTGTGCTGATCATTTGGCCTCTACTATAATCGGATGGTCTCTTTCTGTCTTTTTAAAATCAATTTTAGAACCTTTTGATAAAGCTTCTCTTATTCAGTACTCAGACCGTGTGCAAATTGTTTTTAACTTAACTAAAATCCCTGGAAAAGAAATAGAAATACAAAGAATTTTGAATCAGTCTGAAAAAAATCTTGCTTTTAGTGCATTACGTGAAGGACTGAAACAGTTCAGATTTAACCGATTTTCAGAAGCAAATGATAGAAACGAGTGGGTGATCCTTCTTTGTGAAGCGGAAGATAACGGCTCTGTTTTAACCAAAAAAGAAATAATCAGAGAAATTTCTCAAAGTCAAGCAAGAGTGATCATCATAAACTGTTTTTTCCAATCAGGTCTTTTCGGAAATAAAGACCTGAGAAGAAAAAGAATCCACCAGTTCTTTATCCAAAGTGTAGAATCCTGTAAAATTGTTTTTAAGGAAATTGAAGCATTTTTGTGTCCTTATCGAGAGGTTTTCCTTTAGAACTAATAATGATTAAAATAATAAAAAAAGGCTTCAACTTCCCAGAAGTCCTAAAAAAACCTAGAAAATTATCAGAGTACTTCCAATGGGCAGGTGAAAACGGTGTAAAAATGCACAACATCGACTATCCCGCTTATTTCCACCCCGGGTATCTCGGGTTTCAAGCAACTGAAACAATAACTTCCAATCATGAGCTACTGTCAGTCCCTGAAAGTCTATTAATCACTTCAAAGCTAGCAGAAAACAGCGAGATTCAAGAAATCCTGACAAATCCTTCTTGTCCCTTCAGTAAAAACGATTCCAACTTTGAAGAAATAGCGCTTGTGACTTATTTACTATTCGAAAGTTCAAAAGGCAAAGACTCGAAATGGTTTCTCTTTTTGCAAAACCAGCCTCGAGACTTCGACTTGTTGCAAGACTGGTCTAAAGAAGAGCTCCAAGAGCTTCAAGACCTGGAAGCTGTTTACGACACTAAGATAAACTTGGAGAACTACCTTGACACGTATTTTGAATGGAAAAAATGGGTCACTCGATGCAGGTTTCCTTCACAATTGACTGATAAAGAAGCTTTTAAAGCAGCTTATCGAGTAGTCACGACCAGGTCTTTTGGAAAGTTCTGTCCTTATGTCACACTTGCACCGATTGCTGAGTTTTTCAATCATCACAATACAAAAACTTATTATTTGTATGGAAAACAGAGAAATGATTCAAGTTATAACAGGAGATATGAAAGATTTGAAAAATTTGAAGATAATGATGATCAGTTTTCTTTTCAAGGGCGGGTTAAAGATTTCACTTCGGCTCATTCCTTATCGACATATAAAGGAAAAGTTAATAAATCTGCAGATCTTGATTGGAAATTTGAAGAAAGCTTGAAAAATCAAATGATTATCAAAACTGATGAAGAAATTTATGAAAAAGGGGAACAAGTCTTCATGTCTTATGGAAGGTACTCGAATTACATGCTTTTAAGTACTTATGGCTTCGCATTGCAGGATAATTGTTATGATTTTGCAAGACTGGTACTAAGTCCATCTCAGCTATCCTTGGGAAGTTCAAATTTCATTAAAAATTCTAAAAAGATTAAATATTTATTCAAAATCAAACTAGACCATCTCTGTCTTGACTTGATCAGTTCAATCAGGTTCAACCTTTCGATTTTAGATTTAAAATCTTCATCTGGAATCAAAACTTTTGAGATTTTCTGCAAGTTAATTAAAGAAAAACTTGAGTCTTTCCCTACGACTTTAAATGAGGATTTAGAGTTGATTAGGAAAAAAATGACGATTAGGTCTTACTTCGCGGTAGTTAAAAAATAGATTTTGTATAGAACGTCAGTCAAAAATATCCTCAGCAGACAACTTTGGATGGGGCAGGTCTTTTTAAAGCTTTTTCATCAAGTTGAGCAAGGATGCAGTTTAAATGAAGCTGTTGATAGAACTTTAAATGATTTTAATGATCTTGACAAGAAAGTAGTAAAAGAGAACCTTATTAAAATCATTCACTTTTTTTAAATTACTGATTTTCATAATCCTACCCTTTATCACTACTATATTCACAAACCTAATCCTTTCCTTTCATTATTATTCCTAATTGTTCATCATTAATCGGTAAAATTGACGTGTCTGTCTTAAAAGTAAGATTCGGATTTTCAGATAATTTCTTTTTTATCCTTTCCTGGTCCTTCAATATTCCTTCTTTTCTTCTCGCAGATGCAATATTTTGATTCGTAATCACAATCACTGGAACTGAACCTCCAACAACCAGTCCCAAGCCAAGGAAGATTTTGGCATATTTCAAGTTGTTCATTATAAAATGTTAGAGATTTTTAATAATCTAATTAATTTCCTACTTTTTCTGCTGAGATTCTGGGAATGATGGGAATGATGGGAATACGCCTGGATTCCCTGGAGGTGGAATTTGATTCACGTTGGGAATGTTGTGAGAAATCAAATTTGGGTTGTTTAATGGAACTGCTTGCTGTGGCGGTGGGGTTGGACCACTTTGCATTACTGGGAATGAAGGATATGGCATTTGAGGTGGTGAAGGCCCTCCTGTTGGTACATTCATAGGGCTACCGAAAGGCATTGATGGTAATGGTCCGGGTTGAAAAGGTCCAGGTGGTGAAAGCCCAAGTGGTATATTATAATTTACTGAATGTTGAGGCATCTGCTGAAAAAGGTTTGGTTGTGCAGGTGCAGAAAAATGATTCATAGGAATACTAACATTCATATTCTGAGGGTAATTTGGAGGAATTTGAACAGTCTGAGCATAGTTCATTGAGCTAGCACTATACATGCATTGCACTGGTTTCTGATAACTAACACAGTTATTCGATGATATCTTACTAAAATGCGTATTAGTAACCGAAGTAACCTGTGCCCTTCCTCCAGAATTCCAAGCATAAGCCGACTGAGTCCTTTTCTGTGAGTCAATAATATCTTCAAGCAAGTATTTAATCTTCTGGTTATCTTTCACTTCACAATTTTTCAATTGTTCCTCAAAATTATGAGCTTCCTGTCGTGCTTCTTCAAGTTTTCCAACATCAGCTAGTTTTGTGACTTGTTTTAAAACCAGTGCACCTCGAACCCTATAATACTCTAAAAGGACTTCCTTATTCGAAGTACAAAGATTATCATCATCAACGATATCAACATCTAAAAAGACTTCTTTCATGACATTACTTCCTCCTTTAAGCACATAAGAAACAACCGCCTTAACAGGGCGAATCGTGATTCCAGCATGAGAAGAGTCACTTGGAGGGAATTCTAAAATAAACACCGCATCTTGCTGATCATCAAAGAAAAGATCAGGCAGGTCAAAAGAAGTATCTTCATTGATAGAAAAGACTTGCTTTAACCTGAAGTTCACTTCACAGGGCAGGGTAGTAAGATTCACATGGACTTTATTAGCGACAAGTGAAACCAGTTCCCCCATACAGTTCGAGAAAGCTTCTGAGACCTTTGCCTCGTTTTCAATATAATAAAAATTTCCTCTTGTTAACTCTGCAAGAAGGTTCATGACACGAGAGTCGTGGTCTGTTCCATATCCATAAGTATGCATTTTGAATGAATCTTGAATCTTCGGCTTGAACTCTTGAATGGCTGCCATTGACCTTTGATTAACAGTGGCAGTGCTGTTGTCGACCCCGTCACTTAGAAGCATGATTGAAGTGATTTGGTTGATTTTTTTTCTGTCAGCCAAAACGTGCAGGGCCGCTCGGACCCCGGCTTCTATTTGAGTTCCTCCTGTCGGCCCCATGGACCTGATGATATCTGAGACCCTTGCCTTGCCTTCTTCGTTCATTCTCAACAGCGGGCATAAGATAAAGGCTTGATCACTGAAGCCGATAATGCAGACCCTATCGAAATCTTTTAATATTGTTAGAACAAAAGAAATCGTCACCTTTACAAGTTCGAGTTTACCACTTCCCATACTTCCACTGATGTCAACTACGAAGACCAGGTCGATTCCTTCTCGATTTTTCTCGATTTCTTCGATTTCTGCACTGAGACCTAACAAAGAAAGGCTGCAGAAGAGTTCTTTTGAATGATTTCCAAGCTTTAACTTGTTTGGATGACTTGAAATTTTTAATGTGACTGGCTCTTCTGAGATATTTTTTATCTCGGATACTTCTTTCAACTCGAAGTCTTCGTCGTTGTTCAGTTGCATTGACGGGTGGTAGGGTGTTAGACCTCCTGGTTGATTATTTCTGTTCTGAGGATGCCATCTCTGAGGAGATTGGATATATTGGTAGCCTGGTACCGTAGGGGGTGTAAATGAGGTGTTGGTTGATGGACTTGGAGAGAATAAGTTAATGCTTGGATTTAATGGCACTCCTGGAAATCCAGATGATGCGGCAGGTGGAGGACCTGGAAGGTTGATTTGTAAGACACTTGAAGGGGATATGTTCCCTGGTTGAACCAAATTTGGGTTGTTGTTCGTGTTTCTTATGGGATTCGGATATCCGATAATATTTTCGTTTCCCAGATCATCGTCAGAATCCATTTATAGATAATTTATGGAAACTTTAAGTTCAATACTAAAATATTAAAGATTAATTTTAGGTACTTTTTCAGTACTTTTTTCAAAAATCCAGATGTATTAAGTTAAATTCTAAAACATTAATAATCAAATTTATGCATTTTTTTAGTGCCTTTCTAAAAACCATTAAAATTAATAATAAACCTATCTCCTCATTCCCCTGAATAACTAAAACCCAAATCAATTCTCCAACTTTTCCACAACCACCGTTAAAATTTCTCAAAAACTACTAAAAAATCCAAAGTTTCTCCATGAATCCACTAATCGTTACTCATAATGGAAAAAATCCGAGCCCAGCACTTCCGAATGAACTCAGACCAAGCGAAAAGAAAAGCAAAAGCGAATTCACGTAAAACCCTCTCACAGATAACTCGTCCATCAACAGTCTTCAAGACTCCAAAATCAGATCCAATGAGCATCCTATCATCTCCCATATCAAAAGACCCTAAAATCAAGAACTTTCTTCGAAATTCTCCAAGAACTTCAATATCCTCATCTTCCAAACCTTCTCTCTTTTCCACTACAACTTCATCAAAAAAAATTTTTTCCTTCACCGGGAAAGTTGATCAAGTCTTTCGCCAAACTGATGAAATGATTGGAAAAATCTTAGAAAACCGTTTTGAAATAATTTCTAAAATCGCAGAAGGTGGCTTCAGCAGAGTTTACCAAGTTTTCGAAAGTTCAACTCAAAAAAGTTTTGCCCTGAAAGTCGCGAAACGTGAATTTAGGTCAAGAAGGGCAGCTCAGACTGAAGTTAAAACTTTAAACATGCTGAAAAATCATGAAAATATTTGTCAGCTTGTTGAGGAATTTTCTTTTGAAGGGAATCGTTGTCTTGTTTTTCCTTTGTATGAAATGAGTCTTTTTCATATGTTGAGTCGCACGGCTTATGAAGGGCTTCCTGTTAAGATGGTCAAGGTGCTTGCAAGGCAATTGCTTAGAACTTTGAAGTACTTGCATAGGCTTGGGCTTTGTCATGCTGACTTGAAACCTGAGAATGTTTTTGTTGAAAGTTTGGAAAATATTAAAATAAGACTTGGAGATTTTGGATGTTCATTTGTGGGGAAAATTAACAGGCCTGGGTATATGCAAAGCAGGTTTTATCGGGCACCTGAAGTTATTTTAGATGTTGAATGTGATTATTCGATTGATATTTGGTCTTTTGGATGTGTTGTTAGTGAATTGTATACTGGAATTCCTTTGTTTCAGGGAAGGGATAATTCTGATCAACTTGCAAGGATTATTTCGGTTTTGGGACCACCTCCTGAGAGTTACACCAAATTCGCATCAGACGATCTTCAAGATATAATAAAAACATCAACCCAAACAAGAACTCTCCAAGTAGAGCTCAGAAGCACTCAAGAATTTTCAGATTTCATTTCAAATTGCCTTCAATACGAAAACCGATCAAGTGCAGAGTCATTACTAAGCCATCCATTCCTATCCTGTTAATAATCTCCACTTCTAATCCCTAATTAACAAGAAGCGGGAACCACCTAAGAATAATATTCAAAATGTCAGCACTTCACCTAAAGCAAAAGATTTACCAGCAGTCATCATCAGATTCCGTGAAGCTCTTATCAAGATACTACAGCCTAAAATGCCAGTCCTTTTCAGTAAGCACAACTCAAAAGGCTTACAAGTGCTTCGAATGTTGCATCCTTGTAAACGACCAAAAACATTGCGCAGGTTTCGGCCGCAACGAAGAAGAAGCCATTTTAAACGCAGGGCGAATTGCCTTAGAAAGCATAATCGACTCAGGAGACCAACAAGGCCTATCAAGAGCGATGGAGCCAGAAGACCCGGAGTTAGAAAAGTTCATAACTCGATTGGCGATCGAGGACTTTGAAGTCCTGCGAAAGGAAAAACTTTCAGTCGAGACTCTTTCCAAGATGAGTTTAGAGACTTTAAGAAACTTTTTCAATGTGCAAGAAGCTAGAAAGGTTTTTGATCATTTTCATCCTAGTGGGCCCAGCGAGTCTGCTGAGATAAAGCAAGTGAAAGCGATGAACGAGGTACTTTGTAAATAGAGAAACTTCAAGGACTGCTGAGTCTCAAGTCGCCTCCGAAGTACCTACTGTGCCCTATCAGCCAAGAGATCTTAGAAGACCCTGTCTCAACTGCTGACGGTCATACTTTTGAAAAGAAAAATATTGAAGCTTGGCTTCAGAATCACTCAACTTCACCTGTCACTGGACTGCCTTTATCTGATAAAAGTCTACGGCCGAACTTTGCGATTAAAATGGCAGTTCAGGCATATCGAGAAGTTCTTGACGTGCTCAACCTTCGACCGAGTCCTGCTTTAAACACGAATACTGTGAAGGACTTGTTTAAAACAGTTTATGGACATCAGTTTGGAGTACCTTTCGCAGACGTCACTTCAGAAAGACTGAACCAGATGCGGACTAAAGCTGAGATTGCGGTGGAATCAGGAAATTTCAATATTAAATACTATTAGTCTGAATAACACCCAAATCACTACTTATATGAAATCAGCTCTTCCAGTCATCATGTTGTCCCTCACCGAGCTGTACGGCAATACAATGATGTCGTTTTTCATTAAATTGACTATCAGGTCTGAGTCTTCATCAACTTTAAAAGTGCCTAAGTCCTGCACAGCCTTTACAATTACATGTTTTTTTAAGTTTACTCTTGTTATCGGAGTTTTTGAGTGCTGCTCGTCTTCAATCTTACGAAATTCTTCAGGAATGTTAAGAAGGAAGGACTTTTTAAAGTGGTTTGTTTTGAGCAGGTAAAATTTTGTGAGGAATTCGTATTCTTTAGATGATAACATATCAGCTTGCCCGTTATAAACGATGGAAATTGCCATGTTTTGTATTTTCAATAAACGCGTTCTTAAGTAATTCGCGACAAGGTACTTCATTCGGTCTAGGTCAAGTTGGTAGATTTGGTTGTCGAACTGGATTTCTAAGGTTTCTGTCGCTGAAGATATCAGCTGCTCTTGCTTCGACTCTATTCTTTCTATGATTTTGTTAAGTAAGGCCTCTTGGTACATCAAGATCTCGGGAGACACCTTTTCGCGCCTTAGCCATGACTCTAGTTGTAGGATTTCTTGAGAAAGAGCCATTTTTATAATATTTAAATGGCTTGGTTCATTAGGATCGTGGCTTGGTTTGTGGTTGTTGCTGTTGCTGGGGATGTTGGACTTGGACAGGACCTTTCACCAAGTACTGAAATCTGGAACGGTCTTCGTACAGGGTTGATGAAAGACGGTAAACCAGGAGAATGTATGAAAGGTTACCCAAAGACAGTAGAAGCCTACACCAGTTTCCAATCAACTCTCCCCCAGACCTCACTCCAGCCGAAACTTCACAGTTTCCAGATATTCTTCAACCGATTCTCCGACTTAGTATCAACCTGCAAAGTTGAATCCTTATTTACAAGAATGTTTTCAATATACCAATGGGAAGTGCTTCAGCCAATACTAATAATCCTAGCAAGTAACATCACATACTTCATTTTACTAGTGAAATACTTTCTGATATCCCTCGAAAACGGCTTTTATTACAATATCGGTTTTTACTTGGGGGAGATAATCCAACTTTTATTCACTTTTTCTATATAATAAAAATGATTTTATTCAAAAATAAATCCAACCCAGCCTCTTCATCGCCAACAGTGGCAGGTTTAAGACTGGCTAAAGACATGGAAGACCTGGTGGTTCGAAGATACTTCGCACAATACACCCACTTTTTTGTTTCACCGGCCTTTAAAGAAGAAAACTCGATTCTTGTCCCAGTTCTTTTTAAAGTCAAGCCGGAATCAGGGAGTTTGTACAGTGGATGCATTTTTGACACAGTGATCATTATTAAAAGTTCATATCCTTTCTCCCCGCCGTCAATGATTGTCCGAAACCAGGTCTATCATCCGAATATTGACCTTGATACAGGACAGGTCTCTTTGAGGATTCTGAGATTAACAGAATGGATCCCTGTTTTGACTATTAATTCAATTATTTTCGCTTTTGAAGTCATTTTACATAGTCCTGATTTAAATTGCATTCCGGAAAATTTTGCGAATTTTGAAATGAAAGAAGTTGTTTTGAATAACTTTCAAGAATTCGTGGCTAGGGTCAAAACAACTATCAATGGAGGCTGGATCATGGAAAAGTACTTCTTTGAAAGGAATTATGGAGAAGTTTTAGTTTCGAAGAGGTGTAGACAACAGATTTTTGAGAACTCGAAGAGGAGGAAAGTTGTTCATGATGAAAATGATATGAAAATCGAAGTTCTATTGGAAAATAATTAATTCTTCATTTTTTAGATTAGAGGTCTGGGTTTTTAAGGAAAGTTGTTTGCATCATTGTGTGGATTATACCGAAGAGCACCCAGAAGACTAAGACGAATTTGTTGTATTGCTCGTGGACATGAAAAGTCCAAAACACGTTTTCATCAATAAACTCCCGAATCATTTTCGTATGAGTTCCGGGAGGATAATAAACATGCGTATAAGGTTGAGGCACTCCATCCTGAGCCATTCGAAAAAGTACAATCCGATCATAAGCCTTTACAAGTCTATCATACTCAATCTGAGCCCCAACAGAAATAACAACAGAAGGATGCACAGCAATACTTTTTTCACGAAAGGCCATGACGAGTTCTCTATTATTAACTTCTTTTGTGACTCCAAGTAAATCAAAGTCCTCATCCCTGGGTGGTTCAGGTTGAATATTCGGATAAACAATAGGAAATTTCGCATAGTTCACGTTTTGCACGCTGTTTTTGATGAACCTGCGTAGAAACATTATAAAAAAATGGGGTTTCTAGAAGTTGGAGAACCTCCTCTATCATGGGAAGATTGTCAAGCAATAGCGGACTATATCAGAACTCACGGCGCCATCCAGTTCCTCAACCTTTACAACCTGCATAAGGACAAGACTAATGAGTCACTCATGTGGGGAGAGGAAATGGAATATCATGGAGTTTATCAGCCCTCGTCACGGCCGCCTCGAATTTACTTGAAAACTGCAGAATCTGCTGTTTCGGCACTTGCTCGGGCAGAGGAAATCATTCAGGGAAGCCATTCTTGGCATTTAGAATATGGAGCTTGGATGATTGAATGTGTACCGAAAGAACCTTATAATGAGTATCTTGAGGAACTTGTCAAGGTTAAGGCTAAACTTGAACTGGGAAGAAAAAAAATGAAGGCTTTGTTGAAGGAAATCGATCCTGACCTTTTTCCGATTAGCTTACCTTGCTTTCCGTTGATGGGTGTTGGAGAGTTTTTCTATCCAAGAGATCATGAAAACAGCAACCGTGTAAGTTCAAGTATTTATTTAGACGATCAGATAATCTGTCCCCATCCTCGTTTCCCAACTCTAACCAAAAACATCGTAGCCCGTCGAGGCCGTGCACTAGAGATGTACGCTCCTCTCTTCATAGACGAAAACACGAGCATAATCGACGAGCCTCGTGTTGGTTTCATCCACATGGACGCAAGCGGTTTCGGTATGGGAATGTGTTGTGTCCAAACGACAATCAACACAAAGAGCATCAGAGAGGCGAGATACCTTCACGACCAGCTGATTCCCTTAGGTCCAATAATGTTAGCCTTATCCGCCTGCACCCCTTACTTCAAAGGAAAGCTGTCAACACTCGACACTCGTTGGAGCGTTTTAAGCCAGTCAATGGACGACAGGACCGACGTTGAAAAGGCTTCAGGAATCTTTCCAAGGTACAGTCCTTCAGCTCTTTACCTGTCAGATTGCAAGACCAACCGCCCAGATTATAATGATGTCGCAGTCACAATACACCAACCAACCTTTGAGTACTTCAAAGAAAATGGAATTGATGAAAGCCTGGCAAAACATCTGGCTTATGTTTTTTCTAGAGACCCACTCGTTGTTTTTCCTGATAAAATTTATATTGATGATCAGAACTTCACGAATCACTTTGAAAACTTTCAGAGCACTAATTGGAATTCAGTCAGGTTTAAACCTCCTCCGACGATGACTTCGAATGTTGGGTGGAGGGTCGAGTTTCGAACGATGGATATTCAGTTAAGTGACTTTGAAAATGCGGCTTATGTCATTTTTGTTATTCTTCTGTCTAGGATGATTGTTTCACTTGGACTTAACTTTCAGGTGCCCATGAGTAAAGTTCATAGTAATTTTGAAAAAGCTGTTGAAAAAGATGCGGTTTTGAATCAGAAGTTTTGGTTTAAAGTGAATATCGTCAGTAGTAACTGTAAAGATTCTGTATTTGGAGGACTCAGGACTGGGAATTGTGTGGATAGACTTGAGGAAATGAGTGTAAATGAAATATTTTGTGGAAAAGGAGAGTTTTTAGGACTTCTTGGGTATATTGATAAGTACTTGCTTGAAGTTGTTGGGTGTAGTGAGGAAAGATATCAAATGATTAGACCTTATCTGGAACTTATTAGGAAAAGAGCCTTAGGAGAACTACCCACTGGGGCACGGTTCTTGAGGGATTTTATTTTAAGTCATCCGGATTATCGCAAAGACTCGCTTATCACTCCTTTGATTGCTTCTGATATTGTCTCGTTTGGAAGAGGAGATACTTGGAATGAAGCACTTTTAGGACCACTTCCTGAAGTATTTAAGTAGAGTTAGAATTATTGAGAAATGGTTTAGGTTAAGATTTTGGTTTTGAGTCGAAAATAGATTGAAGACTTTTTGAGGAAATTTACTAAAACTGGAAGTTTTTTAAGTTTTATTTAGGTTTGTTGAGGGTTATTTAAAAGATTTAAAATTAATGCCTAGGGTTTGTGAAAGTTTGATATTTTTATAATCAGGTTGTCTATTCATATTTTTTATCGTTAAAATTCTGTTTTTATTATTTAATCACATTCAAAAGTACACAGAAAATCTCATGTCAAATATAATTTAGGATGTCAAAAAGTATTCTTTAAGGAAATGAATATACTTTGCTTAACCCAGATTAAACTCTGAAACTATTTATTTATTTTAGTTGTCCAAAAACTGAAATAAATCATCATTCTTATCTTAATGTAGAAATTCGATAAAATAATTGTAAGTTAAAATAAAATCTAATCAATATCTATATATTCTAAACTTGATAAATCCTCAACTACTTAAAATCATCAGATCCTTTATATAAGGGAGTTCTAGAGCTACTTAATGAAAGATGTATTACAAAACATTGTGATTTTTTATTATAACTCTCTAGACTATAAATATTATTTCTCAGCCTTTATCATTACATCTTCTTACTATTTTTTTTGGATCTAGTTACTTATAAAAAAAATCTGAATTTAAAAATCTATAAATCTATCTGATTTCTTTCCCTAAACAATAGTTAATATTTTAACTTTATAGAAAAAACTTATTATATAAGTTTCTGTATAATTTGAATATATTCCAGGGAAAAAACAAACATTAATGATTAAATTTTCAATCCAGATCCACTGAAAAAATGACCTAACATCTAAATTTCTACTTAACTGTGATATTTGTTAAAAATTACATGATGAAAAAAAAAAAACTTGTAAGGCCCTACAAAATTTCTTTTACAAATCTCAACTGACTCGAATTTAATCATCAACAAAGAGGTTCAAATCTTTCTTTATCTAGAATAACTTATTGAAATTACAAGATTGAACTTTTTAATGAAAGTCTTCTAAATAATCATCGTTACCTATCTCTATCTATTAAACTATCTAACTTCGGCAAAACTATTCCTGATTCAGGTCCTCGAATCAAAGGAAGTTTAATGTCAGAAAATTCCTCAACCTCTCCACTCTTAACCTTCAGTACCAAGTCTTGAAGTAATTCTAAAGTTTTTCCATCCTCTTCATTTTTTCTGACAATCATTTGAATCATTTCTTTATGGATTTTCTTGTGATTGCACAGTTGGCTGCTTTGTCTGAAGGCTCTGCCACAGCCAGGTTCCTGGCATTTGAAAGTCTTTTTACATGAATGGGTATACATGTGCTCCTTAAGACTTTGCCTTGTTGAAAATTCCCTGCTGCATTTTTTGCAAACATTGTTATTCACCGGTTGCAGCAGAACTTTTTCATGAGAAACATGGTGCTTGTTGAGTGTTTCTTCATCTCTGAAAGATTTATTGCATCCTTCTTTGGAGCAGGAGAACATCCGAGTTTTCATTTTTGTAACTTGCTAAAGTCAGAGTTTAATGTTGAGGATGATCTAAAAGATAAACTTTAGTGATTATCTTGCCATGAAAAGAATGGATCATGAAGAATCTTTTTTTAATTTTGGTCAAAGAATATTCTAAATTGGTAAAATTACTTCAAATTATACTGGTTAGGTTTTTAGGGATTGAGACTTAATTCTTGGAGATAATTAGACAGATGAAAATAGTTTAAATTAAATAATTCAGGAGAATTTTTGATGATTTTGAAAAAAATTCAGCAAATTAGGCATCTTAAAAAATTAGATATGAAACCGTCATTTCAAATGAAATGATGTCAAAAACATATTTCAAAGTTCTGAAACCATAAAATCCATCAAAACCATAAATTATTTATTAAATTCAATCAAATTCTCCTTAAAAATCCACTTTTCATATCAATAATGATGTCCGACTCAGACCGAAACTCAAATTTAAACAAAACATCCTCAATGATGCCAATCGAGCAGATCTACGACATAACCCGAGGAGTCCACAAAATCGGTGACTTAAAAGGTTACCAGCTTCCCTCAACTCCTCAGTACTCTCCCCGGTCCTTCAAGTTTCCATCCGAGAAGAAAAAAGACATGGTCTACGAAGTCTCAAAGCGAGCAAAAGACCCAGACCCGACACTTTATTCCCCAAAAGCCGAAGAAATCCAAAAAAAATTCTGGAACCCTTCAAATGGAAAGTTCCTTCAAAACCGGAGAACAACCTTCACAGAAGAAGCCATTAAAATAAGCAAAAAAATCCCAGGTCCAGGGGACTACATGCCAATCCCTAAAGGCCAGTCACTTTCAATGCCAAGAGCTTTACTTGGAAAATTCGAGTAAGTCTTAAGCAGTAAAGACAAAGATACAACTTTTTTAAATGAAATCTGTTTTCAAGCTGAACAAAGCCCCGGGTCTCCTCATTATTATTCGAAATTGGAAGATAGGGACAAGGCTGTAAGTTTTAAATAGTTTTCGAAGATTGAGACTCGTATGCCGGTTTTTAAGTATCATCAGGTTAAAAATCAGAAAGTTAAGGAAAAAGACTTGGTTGGACCTGGGTATTTAAAGGACTTGGAATCGAATTTTCATAAGAGGAGCTTGACAACTGCTACTCCTCAGTATGTAGTGCCTAAGGCCAAGATTGTTAGGAAGTGTGAGGAAATCGCAAATAGGAATAAATGGGTGCCTGGGGTTGGACAGTATAAGGAAAAAGAAAGGGCTTTTACTAGTTATGTGCTTGAACATCGTGATAGGATGCCTTTTATTTCGAAGTCGAAGGATGTGAGGTTTACTGAAGATTTTATGAAACAGAAAAATTGGGTTCCTGGACCTGGAAGTTATGATATTTCGTTTAGTCCTGCATCTGTAAAGAAGGGGAAATAGTTAGGAGTATATAAAGATGTTTTGAATTTGGAATATTTGACTTGATATTAAAATCGAATTATTGTGCATTTACATATGAATAAGTAATCAACTTCTATCAATTAAAACAAAACTAATTCTCCAATCATTGAATTTTCTGCAGTTCTCAGGTAGTTTCCGATTCATTTTCCTTAAAAGATCCTTTACAAAATTTTCATCCTGTTGAGGAAGTTGAATTCCAGGAGTGGCCGACTTAGAATACAAGACTTTCATAGCTCTAACAAATCGATCCTTTCTAAAAACCCAGCAATTCCAACTAAGCAGCCTAACAGTGATTCCAGCAAGATGCAAATCACGATTAAGTTCATTAACCCTCTCAATAAAAGCTTCTTTAAGCAAGAACTGAAGACTTTCCTCATCTCCAGTCCTAACCTTATGCCTAAAAATCGAGAACTCTTCACCAAATATTCCAACATGTTCATGACAAGCAGGGCAAAAAAGGTCTTTTCCATCATTTTCAAGTTGAACATCCAAAGAATTCTGTTGAAAATGAAGGTAAAAAAGAGAAACATAGCAATTTCTTCCACTTTTACTCACATTATAAACCTGTTCATGTGAAGGGTGACAGTTCCAAAACTCACTAAGGGTCTCCCAGTTGGTTGAAGGCAAGTCATATGTCTTTTCCAAACCTCTGACCAGTGTTTGGTCACACTTTTTACAGTTTATTTGCTTAATGTCTGATTCACGTTCACGTTTAAAAACAAGGTCATGGTCGAAGTTCCCAACAACAGGAACTTTTATATAAATCCATTCACCTTCTTGTCTGCAAATCGCACTTTCAAGGGACTGGACTGGATAAAGAAGAGAAATTTTAAAGACTTGAAGATTTAACTGAATGAACAAGTGCTCAGCGGTTGGGGTTAAAAGAATTTTCACTTCTTGAGTTTCAGTCATTTGTACATGAAAAGTATATCCGAGGTTTTTCGAAAACTCTCCATGAAATGACTTCATATTAAATATTTCTTTAAGAGTTTAAAGAATTTAAATGCATGAGAAATAATTAAATGCATAAAAATAAGTTCTCAGTGCCCAGACAAGTCTCACCTGATGACCTGTCCTTGAGCCATGAAAAGCTCAGCATGATGCACGACAACCTCCGACTGGCTTCAGACACGATAGGAGCTCTCAAGTCTGAACGTGACCGACTTGCTCAAATGATTCGAAGTCCAGAAGCTCCGAATGACTTGAAATCTAATCAAAAATTAAAAGACTCTTTAAAAAAGAGAGCTTTAAAAGATGAACTTGTCTCTTTGAGGACTCTTGCAATTCAAAAAGATAGAACTATTGAATCACTTCATCGAAAATTAAAAGACTTTAGAAATAGTCAGGGTGAAGTACAGGTCATTCGAGAGTCTTACTCGAAGCTTATGTTTGATGTGGGAAAGAAAGAAAAAAATATTGTGGAACTTGAAGAAAGGATTAAAGAATTAGAAAATCTTGAAGAAAATTATAAAAATATTGCAAAGGTTAATGAAAATTTAAAACTTGAGATAAAGAACTTGAATGGTAAGATGCAGGATCAATCGAAAATTGAATGGAAAGATGTTTTTGAAATCATCAATTCTTTGTTTTCTGAACACTTTATATGTAATAAAGGAGCTGAAATCGGAAAAAATGATTTAGAAGTTTTTATTCAAAGGATGAAAATTGTCAGGAATGTCTTAAATGACTATCAAAGACCTCCTGATATTCAAAAAAGTACGAAAAATGAAGTTAAAGAACTGGAAAAAATCAACAAAAAACTGAAAAAAGAACTTGATTTGATCAGTAAAGCTGGGACTGATTCGAATACTTTTTTTGAAATACAAGAAACTGCAGTTGATCTTATTGAAATGGTTCATTCTTCTGTAAGTCTTCACAGTATGTTCAAAAAATCTTTCATTTGTTCGAAAAGCTTGCATAAACTAATTGATAGGCATATGTTTGATGAGGCCTTGCTTAGAACTTTAAAGTTTTCAATGATTCTCATGCAAGATCTGAGTTTTTCATGTTCTAAAGAACCAGTTTCTTTAGATTACCCGAGACCTATTTTGAAAGCCACTCCGAAATCAGGTAAGTCTTGCAGTAAAAAATTTAGCTTCGTTGAAGACCCGGCTCATGATGAGTTGTCCAAGTCAAACTGCTGGACCCAAACAGATTCAAGAAATCCTCCACCTTCCAAACCATCCGAGTCATTCAAGTCCCAAAAGTCCGATTCCCAAATAAAAAACCGTTCAATCCAAGTACCAGGAGCGCCAGTCCAAAACCTAAAATCTCATTTAAAGCCTTCAAATTCTCAAAAATTCTCAAAGTTACTCGACGAGAACCATCAAATCCTCAGCATAATCGACAAGCAAAATTCCCGTCTCGCAAAAATAAACACTCAAATTTCACAATTAGTTCCAAACGCTTCATCAAAAGACTCTTCATTCGTAGTAGACACTTCAGAGTCCTCTTCTCCTGAAGTAAGATCATTTTACCGTCTTCCTCTAAACAAAAGAACAGCCTGGGACGAAGAAGAGTCAATTGTCGTCCATTCCGATAAAAACATGAAAAAAAAGTCAAAAGGTTGCCAAATGAATTCTTTAACTGACTCAATTCAACTTCGCAGTCCTCCGAAGGCTCATCCTCCTGAAGAACAGCCGAAACTCGAGTCAAAACATCTGAGGTCTGAAAGTTTAAGAGACATGCTCAACGACTTCGAAGACGACCCGCGCCAAATCATTGACTTTCCCAAAAAAGAGAAAAAAAGAAGTGCCTGGGACTTGACAGCTGTGAAAGTCCCTCCTTTGATTGAAAAAAAGAAAGTTAAACGAATTAGTCCTAATGAGAGAAAAGTTGCTAGAAAGAGAAGCAAGTCGCCTGAAGTCAACTCGGATCGGTTTAATGAATACACAAGGCCGCTCTTCAGAGGTGAAGGAATCTGGAATGGCGTAGGGGAGTTTTTTTCATCAATAACAGAAGAAAACAAAACAACTGAATAACTTGTTAAAAAATCAATCATTTCACTGAAGTTAAAACGTTCAAACTAATTATTATTTCAAACAGCTTTTAAATAATTAATGGATAAGAGAAACGATCCACTTCAACAACAAAAGGACAGAGAATCTAAAATTTACAACCAAAAAGCTGAAGTCAAGACAAAAGAACTGAAAGAATCCACCGGCGCTCCTCAAATAGACCCTCTGAGCAGAAAGATGGCAGAAGCGCTGACTCAGAACGAATTAGCTTCTCTTGGCATCCAGCCGACAGAAGCTCCATCAAAAAAGCCGACTTTCACTATTCCCAAGTCGCCCCCTGCCTCAAAGCCTTCCAAGTCCTTCAAAAAGCCAGTTCAAGACGGTCCAAGCAGAGTGCGACAAGAAAGCAAAATCGAAGAACCTGAACCAACGCCTCAACCTGAGTCAAAAGAAAAGACTCCCGTCCCTGACCTTCCTGATGCGAAAGTCACTTCAGAGGACCTTCCTGTGTTGGTTGAAGAAAAGAAAGACGAAATGATTAACAACATGGAAAACATTCAAGCCTTTCAAGCGGAACTTCAAAGAGAGTACCCGGAACTTGCTTTGAATGAAGATGCAGAAGGTTCAAGTTTTCACACGAATGAGCTGAATGAACTGGAAGAGGCTTGCAAGGACATGAACTTTGAAAACAACGGGAAAAATCAATTATCGCCTGTTTTGAATGAACCGCAAGGCGAGACCAAGCCTTCAGAGCCAAGTCCTTTAAACATGAAAAGTGAAGACTTCAAGTCTGATAAGACTGAACATGAAAAATCCGCTAGTTTGAATTCACCGAAGCATAAGTCCATGCCGAGACTAGTCAACCCACATGCACCTTCAAGTATCGACCATGTACCTCAACTTTCTTCACTCAGTGATAAGAAAAACGTCGAGTTTTTCGAAGTCTGCTCAACTCTCTTAAAAGGAAAGACTGAAGCTACAACAGTCACCTGCAGAACACCTGACATCATTCGAAGACAATCTTTAAAACTTCAGGAATCCGCCACAAAAGCAACTTTTCTCCATTTAAACCCAACAACTGTAGGAAGATACACCCCAAGATGTCATATTAACCTGACAAACTGCAAGTCTTCTCCAATCTTTTTCAGCTTTCGAGTTCCTAACGATTCTAAAATGAAATCTGAAAATGGCTTCGCCTCAGCAGATAGTTTGCGACACAGCCTGTTAAAAAAACTTCTTGAAAAACAACCGGAAGACGAAGATTTTTATTCTAAAAATCTTTCATGGCTGCAGACAAAAGATGAAAAATTGAAAAATCTCAGAGAAATTCAGAAAGGCCGAGAGTTGAACGGATGCACATTTGACCCTTACTTCGAACGTCATGAGGCTGAAAGGATAAGAGATGAAATTCCAGATTACCACGCGGTGATGAGAAATGACTTGCAAAAGACTTCATTATCACAGGTAGAGATAAGAATTCCTGAAAAGACGATGAAGTACTTCCAGTTATCACCTGCAGATCAGCAGGTGCGGCATAGTCAAGGATTCGATTTTGACAAGTTGCTAGAAACGGGGAAGATAATGGTTCAGTATCAAAGCGTAAACCATTTAAAGTAATAGGCTAGTCTTGCCAATATAAACATGAATATTAAGAAGAGATGGGGATTACTTGAATTGCAAAAAGCTTGCTGTACTTGTCAGAAGTCCCTGATTTCAAGAAGGTTTAAATCAGTTCAAGAAAACGAGAGAAAGTCAAAGATTTTATCAGCGATTTCTTTAATTTCCAAGTTAACCGACCACCATATACGCTTTTTTCCCAAAAACGAGAGAAAAACTGCCAAACGGCTAAAAAAACATATTCGCAGGGAAGACTGGGAAAGACCTTTAGTCCGAAGAATTTTTTTTCAGTTCTGGCTGGGTCTAGACACTTCAAATCCCGCGAGTTTTTTAAAAGATCAGATTTTTCGATTTGTGTGGAACATTCACGACGATTCCTTCGAAGTCTCTGAATTTTCCCTTCATCGAGCAGTTTTTAATTCAGACCTTTACAAGATCCACAAGTTGTGTGTTGGTGAAGACCCTTCCTGTATTTTCGTTGATATTGACGGAATTGACCCTGCTGGAAACACTCCTTTGATGCTTGCTGTTAAGATGAAGAAATACGAAGCTGCCCTTGTTCTTATCGACCACGGGGCTGACCCTAAATATCGCAGGGGGAATGAAGACCTGTCGCCCATCGAACAAGCTCTGGGCCAAGGCGACCGTCCAATGTTGCGACTTCTAATCACTGGATATTTACGGCAAATACGTGAAAAGTGGCTCGGGCATAACGATGACTTTCTACAGGCCCTCGGAAGGATGAAGGACTTCAGCATGATCATGAGGTGGGAGTGCAAAAGCAGCATCATTCCTTTTGTAAAGCGCTTTACACCGAGTGACGTCTATCAGATCTACAAACGAGGGAAAAATGTTCGTGTGGACCTTACACTCATCGGATGGGAAAGCCTCAAAAGTCGCAGGGGAAAAATCTCGCTTTGGTTTAATGGAAGGAAAAAGAAATTGAAAATTTTTGATCATGTCTTAGGATCTATACGTGACTTTGACTCAGAGCCAAGTGAGAAGTCTATTGAAAATACGGTTGATAAATTGATGAAGAATAAGAAGTTTAGCAGTGATATTCAGATTAATGATGTGAAAATTGTGCCGGATACTAATTGGCGAGGGCAGAATCAAAGAGAACTTATTAGTAATTGGGAATGTGTCAAGCAAAAACTTACATGTTCTTTGGAAATAGAAAAGGAAAAGAGACAGGTTGTACTTGATAAGAATTTGGAATGTTTTAAAAACTTTGAAGAGTATTTTGAATATGCATCACTGCTTAGACCTGAAGACTCTAATTTGACGAAAAGTCAGAAAATTTTAGAAACTCGAGAAAAAAAACATGTGTCGAAACAGGTACATGCCTCGATTTGGACATGTCAGGATTTTCCGCTTACTTTGCTTGATTTTTTACCTTTGCTTGAGTTGCTGGGTTCGTTTTCTAAAAACGCGCAGCATCTCTGCACTTTTTTCCATTCGAGCACGTTACTAGAAAGTGGATTTCCAGTAAAAGCGCTGATTCCAGTTTACGCATCAGTGAAATTACAAGTGCACCTCGATTCAATCACTTTAAAATCTCCAGAAAAGTCATTTTTTTTATTTCCCCGTTCCGAAGATCGAGTCTCTGAAGAGTCAACAGCGAAGATCGAGGAATGGACATCAGACTTTTTCTATCAATGCGAAGTATCCTGTTCCGAAGACGACAACTTATTAGAAGCCCAACAGTTATTCTTATCCCTAAAAAGTCTAGACTCAACTCCTCTCCTAACCGACATATCAATCGACGACGAGGACCTAGAAGACGAAGAAGAAATGCCAGAGATAAGTTCTTTAGAAGTTCACCACAAGTTGCCATCGCCTCGTTATTACAACCGAAACAGTCTTCCAAACACGATAATCAAGAAAAACGAGTTATTCAAAAAAGTCAAGAAATACGCAATGACCCAATCAAAAAGCTTCAAAAACGACGCCGACGTGATTTTGTAATTTAAAGTTTTCCTGTAGTTACTAGATTTACTTATTTTACTAGTCGCTTGCTTTGAATCGGACTTCGCACTGAGTTCGGCTTGGCCTTTGCAAAGATACTCGTAGTCGTCGTCTTCGCCTTTAAATTCGTGCTGGGTGTCTGAGAGCTCGGCCTTTGACTGACCACTGGGCTTTTTCCAGGCAATATCGGCGTATTCGGCGAGCTTTGATTATTCTTCTTCGCAGAGACAAGTCGTTCAGCTTGTCCATAGTCTCCATGCTGCGAAACAAACATCTCCTCAGGACTCATCTCAAACTTATTCTCTTCTTTCAAAGCAGTATTCACTCGAAGCCCTCTTCCCCTGAACTCATTTCCCCATTTTCTACAGATTTCTTCCATTTCACAGAGAAACTGCTGTTGAGGACCTAAAACACTTCCAGGTCTGCAGAGCCGAATCCATCCAATGAAGTCAGGTGCGTGAAAATCGAAGTGCTTTATCGCGTATAAGCCTATTAAAGTCCCTGTTCTGCCTAGTCCTGCCTTGCAATGAACTGCAAGAGCACCTGCTTCGGACTCAGCGATTTTAAGGAAGTCTGAAATTATTGAGTCGGAAGGGACACTGCCGTCGAGGAAGTAAAGGTCGAAGTGTTTGACTCCGTTTCGAGTGAATCGCTCGGCTTCGTAGGTCTTGTTGTTCAGACGGACTACTGCCGAGACCCCGATTGACTTGAAGAGGGGAGAATAGTCCTCCGGAGTCCAGACTTTGAAACCGTCTTGGTCTGACTTGGAAGGCGATGGAGATGCGAAAGCGAGCATTTTGTTCGGAATCACCCAGTTCCAGTCACCGTTTTCTACTTTTTCGTAGTACTCGTATTCTTGCACGTTGAACTTCTCGTAGTTGAACCAGTTTAAATGGATTCCTTTCTCGAGACCTCGCAGGCAGTGAAGGATCGTACATTTGTAGGTACAGGCACCGTAACCTGCGTCGCGGAACTCTAGGAAGGAGGGAAGGGATGTAAAAAGATTCCAAGCGTCTTGAGCTGTTCGCTTAAGTACAATGATCTGGAAGGCTCCCATGAGCAAAGCAGCATTAGATCGCTTTTGAGGGTTAAGCGAAGTATAGTGAAATATTTTATAAGCAGAGTAAGCCGGATTTTTAACTAACTTCTCAAGTTCAATACAAAATTTGTACATCATGCCGATGTTGAGAGGTCCAAAATCTGAGCAAAACGGCTGATAAACGAGTTCGTTATCGACGCAGAAGTAATACGAGTTCGGCTGGTTGCGAGGAGGGTTCTTGTCGCTGATCCAGTAAAGTTTATTTGGAAGAATCTCAACTGCTGGGTTGCCCGTCATTGGTTTCTGTGAAATTATTAGAAATGGATTAGGAGATAAGGCTTGGGTGTTAAGAGATTATTGATGGAGTTTATATTAATGGGAAGAGAGTGGCATGAAGGCTTGTTTTCTTGCGTTGCTAATGTACCGATTTGCTTAGTTGTTGCATTATTGCCCGCTGGGTTCTGTGTTGTTCAGTCTATCGCTGTCAATAAAGCTACTCGTGATGGAGTCGCCGTGCCCTGCATTTTAATTTACTGTCTACTTCAAATAGGAGGTGCAATAAACCGAGAAACAATCCGAAAGGCCTTAGACCTTGAAGGTTCATTCGCGACAAACATCGCGATATGGTGTTGCTGTCCGCTTTGCGCTTCATGTCAAGAGTTCCGAGAGGTGACGACATCAAAGCGATCATAACTAATCCATTCATAATTTGAATATGGCCGAACTCCCTGACCTTCACCATAAGATGAGTAAAAAGATAGCTCAGCTCACTAAAGTAATTTTCCATCTCAACACCAAGTGCGACGAAGCCGGGCTTTATCATCAGGCACAAGCCGAGGCTTACGAGAAAGAAATCGAAAGGATCGTCAAAGAAGCCAACAATATCATCAACCGGCAAAAGGAAGTCCTTGAAAAAAACAAGCAAGCTGGAGACCTTCAAGCAATGGTCGCGACCATCCAGTCCCAATACGACGAGGCGAAAAACAAGGCGCAAACAGAACTGTCAATCATCAAGTCAAGAAGTGAAGAAAGAGAAACTCAGATAAAAAAAGACGCTAAAGACCAAATTGACTACTTGAAAAAAGAACTGATTGATATAAAAACTTCTTTTCAAAGACAAATTTCTCAGTTTGAAGGAAAACAACTTACGTCTGCCTCTAGTTTAGATGACTTGAAACGTGCACATCAGGCAGAACTAGACGCTTATGTTAAAGAGCAGAATGCGAAATACTCGAAACTTCTTCAAGAAAAACTTGATATGGAGGATAAGTTGAAAGAAGAAATCGCATTTAGACTGAAGAAAATGAATGATGATTGGGAAGGAAAGTTAAAAAAAAATAATGAGGACTGGGAAAAGAAACTTAAGGATACAGTTAATAAAGTAAAAGAAGAAGAAAAGGCAAAGTACCAGAAAATATTCGACCAAAGCGTAAGAAACACTTAGACTGCTGAATTTTTGAAAAAACTCGAAACTGCAGATGCCAGGGTCAAAGATGTTTCAGAGCAAAAGGAAAAAATCGAGAAGTTCGTCGCTGAATTACAAGCGGAAATAAAAAAACTCAACTTTTTAGTCTCAGAATGGGAAAAAAAGTACCAGAAACTCTCAGACGAGCATAACTTACTTGAAAACAACTTATCTCAAACAGGTTCAGAAGCTAATAAACTCAACAGCGAACTTTCAGGAGCCACTTCAAAGATTCAAAACCTGATGAAAATGATTCAAGAAAAAGAAAAAACCATTCAAAACATGACAAAAGAATACGAAGACATGGTTAATTCCTTTAAAAAGGAAATCGCCGGGTTGAAAAACAACTCATCAGAAAAAGAAAGTTATCTTTACACTGAACTCGAAAACAAAAACCAGAAAATCGAATCTCTTCAACACACAATCAACTTACTTCAGACAAACCTGTCAGAAACTCGCAGTGAGTTAGAAGTCGCGAATATAAAAATCTTAGGACTGGAAAAAACACTTGCAGAACTTGAAGACTCCTTAAAACACGAAAAAAAAAGCAGAGAACAGGACTCCGAGATGTTTTTCGAGGAAACCACTAAAAAAAACGAAGAGATCTCGAAACTCAAGTCAATCATTGACCAACTCACTCAGCAGGTCGAAAGACTTACAAAAGAAGTCGAAAGTCTCAATTTGGACTCTCAGGATTCTGTCAAAAGACTTAATCAAGAGTTGGCGGATTTGAAACAAACTCATGCTGAACAACTCGCTAAGATTAAAGCAACGCATCAGGCAGAGATTGAGCAACTTCGGGAACAGCTCACAAGGGCAAAGGACGAAGCTTTGAACAAGCTCTTGAAAGAACATGAATATTTCAAAACGTGTCTCAAGGAAGAGTTCACGAATAAGTTGAATGAACAGAAAAACTCCTACGAAGCCAAAATCAAGGAACTGGAAAATTTACTTCAAAGCAAAATGGGAGAGTCTAACAAATTTTCAGCTGACCTCCAAGCGACCATTGACAGGTTAAAGGAAGAAATCAACTCGCTTAAACAGGAACTGGCCTCTAAAGAAAACAGTCTTCAAAAAGCAAATCAGGAGATTCAGGCACTTCAGGCAAAAATAGCTTCAAACGAGCAGAAAATAAAAAATCTTGAAGACGAAATTGCTTCATTGAAAAAAAGAGCTGAATCCTCCAACCAGGACCTACAAAAAGAAATCGAAAACCTTAAAAACGAACTTTCCAGGACTATTAAAGAATGGAAGTCAAAATTCGATGACGAGGTCCAAAAACTTGAACGTGCCAAAGCCAATGAAATCCTGAATATTGAAGAAAAATGGAAAAAAGAACTGGAAGAACTGAGAAAAAAACTTGAAAATCAGGCAAAAAAACTTCAAAATGAAATCGAGGAGTTGAAAGGAACTCATGAAAAAGAATTGAAAAAAATGATGGAGGATAAGGCTCGGTCTGACAGTGAATGGGAAAAAAAACTGAAGGAACTTGAAGCTCATTCTGGAGAAAAAAATAAAGACTTGGAAAGAATCAACGCGAAACGATTGGAAGACTTGGAAAACCTTTACAAGCAGAAAATAAAAGAAATTAATGAATACAACGCCAAGGAAATCAAAGAACTCGACTCTCGTCTTCATGCTGAAATGGAAAGTGCTTTGAAAGACGCTGCAAATAAAGAAGCCCAGAAAATCGACAACTTAAATAGAATAAACGAGGAAAAACTTCAACAGTTCAGTCAACAGTTCGACGCCCTTCTCGCCCAGAGGTCCAAAGAGTACGAAAAGCAAATAGAAGAACTGAACAAAACAATAGTAAAGCTGAAAGAAGATAGTTTGTCGAAAGAAAACTCTTTAAATGGCCAGATCAAAGACTTACTTGAAGAAATCTCCAAGTTTAAAGAACTTGTCCAGCAGAAGACTGGAGATGCTGACGCTTTAAGACAGCTTCTTTCGAATAAAGACAGAGAAATCAAATTACTTGAAAGCCAGATGATTTCAATGAAGCAGGAACATCAAGCCGCTTTAGACAGTAAGCAAAAAGAACATGAAAAAAAAGAACTTGAATTAAGGAATAAGTTCAAAGCGGAAAAAGAAGCTTTGTTAAAAGAACATCTGGAAGAAACTACGAAATTGCAGCAAGAGTTTCAAAGCACTGTTGATATGATGGAAGAAAGATATAAACAACTGCAGGGAAGACATGAAGAACTACAAGAAATGTATGATAATCGCCCTTCGAGAGAGGAAGACCTGGAACTTATCAAACATCTTCAGTCGGAACTTACGACTAAGGAAGAAGCCTTGAAAAGGGCTTATGAAGATATGAAGTTCTATAAACTTGAACTCATTAACAGGGAGGAAAATTATAATAAGGTCTTTGGAGCTACCCCGAATGTAGGATTTCTTAATCCTATTAAGAAAAAGGAAACTAAACCACCTGCCCAGAGGGGAGGGTCTGGAGGTACCAATGCTGAAAACTTGAGGAAAGGGTCGAAACTTGGGTAATGAGTATCATTTAATTTAATACTTTTTCAGATTCCAATTTTCTCAAACATAGTCCCCTTAAAAGATATGTTATAATTAAAATGCAAAAATTCGAACAAGAATTTGCCCTAAACGTAAACGACGCCTTGAAGCTCGATCTAGTAAGAGTACCAATTAAATAGTTCGTAAGAAGCATCGAAAAAATCGAGGTAAACATGATGAACTTAAAAAGATCTCTAGAAAAATACAACAACATGCTCGAAAAAAGCAATCAAGATCTAATCAGACTAACAAAAATCTCCCAAGAGTCCCTAGACAACCTAAAGTCTTCTTACTGGGACTTAACAGAGCCGATATTCAACTCTTACAAATCCTTTTCCTGCATAATCTGGGAAAAATTCTTAAAAATCCTGGGTTTCAAAGACCCAAGAATCTTCAAATCAGTGACTTTCAGCGACATCAAGAACCGAATGAGTGCCTTTCAAGCAACAGACATAACAGAATCTGAAATTGATGACTTGTTCCTTGTTTACAACAGCCGAGAAACGTTTAAACAGCAACAAGCAGCGGAACTGCTCGTTGATTGGATGAGTTTCGCACTGGAATACAAGTTATACCGCTCGAAAATCCAGGAAATCAAGAAAGTCCAGCCAGCATTAATTCAAAAAGTTCAGCAAAAAATAGAAAGGATCTCAAAAAACTCAAGGATTAAAGAAAACCTAGAAAAAAATCTAAATGACCTGAAAAAATATCTACAAAGTCAAAAACTCGAAATTGAGTCTTCATCAAAAAGTTCACATTCGAAAAAAAGTCAGTCAATTTGCACCTCTGAGTCAAGAACTGTTCTGAAGATTGATGATTACTCAGGAATTCACGTCTCTACTGAAGACTGCTTCAGAGAAGCCACACAAATCAAAACCTTTCAAAAAATACCTCCTTTAATTGAAAGTGAACTTGAGTTAAAGTGTTGTAGAATGAAGTATTTTTGCTTTTAAATAGCTTATAAATGTCTAAATTTAATGAAGACTTACTTGGATGCTTCTCTAATTTCAAGGTTTGTCTTTGGGGGTGGCTAGTTCCTGGAGGACCTTGTTGTATTCAGGCTCAAGCTGTTCATAAAGCTGTTGGGAATGGGGCGCTTGTCAATTATTTATTTGTTTCTTGCTTTTTGTGCATTGGAGGAGCTATTAATAGAGGAAAAATCAGGGAAAGGTATAGAATTGAAGGAAGCTTTTTATGGGATTGCTTGGTTTGGACTGTTCTTTTTGGCTGTGCTGCTTGTCAAGAGTACAGAGAAGTCTTAGCTAGAGGGTAGTCTTGAGTTTAATATAAGTGAGTTTTAGCTGATTTGCTATATTATTAGATATAAGCATAAATTGATTTAAAAGTAATATTGATTGATTATTTACCTTATCCAAAATAATTTATTTATACTCATTTAAAATATTCTGAGTTCGATCAATAATAGTCTTAAGCCAAAAAGCCATTTTCCATCATTATAATCTTAATATAATCTTCTAACTTCATTAACGGTGTACTTGATAAAGTTATTCGATTTCCTGAAACCTAACTTGTATTCAGTTCATCAACCCCAACAAATACCCTCCACCCCCAACATCTCCCACTAAACCCAAAAGCCAAAACCCACAACACCCAAATCACTCTCTAAAATCCAAACTTTCCAAATATCGTTTCTGAAACCATAATTCCTCTATAATCTTCCAAGGGACGAAAATTTAAAATTCTAATTAATGGATCAAACATCAAAAGCTCTAAGAAGGAACTCAAGCGAAGAAAACAATTCAATAACAGTCTACACCCGTTCATCAGTGCGTCGAATAGTAGGTCGAGTGAGTGACTACTACGAAATATACGACATCTTAGGTGAAGGTGCATACGGCTGCGTGCGGAAAGTGCTACACAAAGAGTTGCAAGTTTACATGGCAATGAAATCAATAATAAAAAGTTACGTCGAATTGACTGAATTCCAAAACATGCTTCTTGAAGTCGAAATTTTAAGAAGACTGGACCACCCCAACATCTTGAAAATAAATGAAGTGATTGAAGACAACAAATGCTTTCACCTCGTCACTGAACTATGCACCGGCGGGGAGCTGCTGGAAAAGATTATCGAACATCAAAAGCTTGAAGAGCAGCAAGTCGCCACTTACATGAGTCAGATTTTTTCAGCTATTTATTATTGTCATGAACATCAGGTCCTTCATCGAGACATCAAACCTGAAAATTTGATGTTTGTGGATGATAGTGAAGACTCTGACCTTAAAGTCATCGACTTTGGCATCTCGAAGATGATTGACACTCAGGGCAAGTACTTTAAATGTGGAAAAGTAAGACATAAACAGCCTTTTTACTCAGCACCTGAAACTTTTGATGGAGTTTTCACTGAAAAAAGTGATATCTGGAGCTGTGGAGTGGTGATGTATCTTATGCTTTGTGGGTATCTTCCGTTTAAAAAAAGAAGCCCTTCGTCACTTGTGGAAGAAATCACTCATACTAAAATCGACTTCCCAGTAAAAGAATGGGGAAAAGTTTCCAATGAAGCTCGAGCTTTAGTCATCCGACTTCTCGACAAAGACCCCGAAAATCGCCCTTCGGCTCAAGTGGTATTAAAAAATGTCTGGTTCAACAAAGTGATGAATAATAAAGTTCAAAAGTTATGTCTTAACTCTGTTGAAAATTTAAGACATTTTCACTGCCAGACCAAAATTCAACAGGCGGCTTTTGAATATATTGCTTCTCATCTGCTCACAGCGGAAGAGATCAAAGCTCATAAGGCAACGTTTTTAGCTCTTGATGCTGATGGCGATGGGAAGTTAAGCTCTAATGAAATTTTAGGAACTGTTAATGATGTGACTATTTCAAGGCTTGAAGAAGTGCCTTCGATATTGGAAAGATGTGACTCTGATTTAAGTGGATTCATTGATTATACTGAGTTCTTGTCTGCTACTATGGACTGGAAAATTATTCTTAGCACTAAAAAACTTGAAGCTGCTTTTAGGGCTTTTGATTTGAATGGCAATGGAAAAATTGATATTGAAGAATTGAAGGAAATGATTGGAGGAATTGATGAACAGGGGTATCAGTTTCTTATGCAGCAGATTGACACAGATGGTGATGGCGAAATCAACTTCGATGAGTTTAAAGTGATTTGCTTGCAGATTCCTAAACTCTTTGAAAATTAATATAGACTGAAATTTTATTATTTAGTTAGATGGAATCTGATGAAGACTGCATCAGTCTTACTATGGATGAGTACTCAAGACTCCAAACCGAGATCCTAGACGTAAAGCACGAAAACACCCGTCTAAAAGATCAACTTCATCTCTCAGAAGACTCAATAAAATCTCTAAAAGAGTCTCATCAAGATCTCTCAAAACTTCAACAAGAGCTTTCAAGACTTCAACAATTCGAGTCAGACTGCAAAAAGCTTCCAAAATTCTCGAAAGAAGTCCTTCAAGGCTGTTTAAAATCAGTACGAAAACAAGAAGACTTCGACAAAGACCAATCACTGCTGATCGATCAAATGTCCGCAATAGTTGAATACGTCTGGCCAAAGGGCGGTGATCAAGACTTGAAACTTTCAGACCTTCAAGAAATTTCATGTTCAGCTGAAGTGAAAACTCTTCGAGAAACCAACACGAAGCTAAAAAATTCTTTAGAAGAAATAAAAGAAAAATACAAGGCCATCACTTTTTCTTTAGAAGAAACTGCGAAAGAAAATCTTTCCAATGCTCAGCGCATTCAAGAACTCGAAAACCAAAAAGAACATCTCATCATCGACCTGGCTTCCAGGGAAGAAGAAGTCGTGGAAGCCAGAAAACAACTGAAAGAAATGTACGCCTTGGAATGTGAAAAACAAGAAATCGCTGCGAAACTTGAAAATTTGCAGAATGTTTTTGAAAAAACTAAAAAAGAACTGGAAAATGTGAAAGAATCTGATGATGGAGGAGAAAAAGTCAAGGGTTTGATGAAGGAACTGGAGGAATTGAGGAATAGTGAAAATCTGCTGAATTTGGAATACAGTTCTTTGAAAACTTCAGCGAAACAAGCTATTTCTGAGCTGAGCATTTGTAAAAACTCGAATAAAGAACTAGAAAATAATGTTAAAAAACTTGAGGATAGTCTCAAAAAGACTCATCAGGAACTGGAGGATATGAAGACTGAAAGACAGATACTTCAAAAAAGAAGCATGCATGACTTGAAAGACCTCAAAGCGGAACTTGCAAAGGAAAAAAGCATGCATGAACTTTGTAAGATGGAAAAGGAAAAAGTTATGCAGGAAAATAGAAAGTTGCAGGAAAATCTTAGAGCTGGAGTTAAATTACCGCCTCCTACTCATCAGGAAAAGGTTCTTGTTGAAAGTATGGCTCATCGTGTTGCGGAATTGGAAAAGGAAAACTTGAACTTGAAACATAAGATTAGGGAAATTGAGTGCTTTGTTGTTGAAAATGAAAGGCTTTGCAAGGAAAATGATGACTTGAGACTGGAAATTAATAAACTTTCAGAGGATATGGCTATGATGGGGGCTCAGTTTAACGAGTACATACGGACTCATAAGTCTTAATTAATCATTCTTAGAAAGGCTCTAACTAGAATGTTATATAAATGGACTTTGTCGGACATAAACTGGGGAACGCATACAGATCCATTGTAGGAGCAGTAAAATCACTACCAACAGAATCTACCTTCCTAGAATCCGGCAAACTGACTCCAGAAGAATTCCTAATAGCCGGCGAGCAGCTAGTCCATCGCTGCCCAACCTGGTCCTGGTCCAGTTCAGTTTCAGGCCACGAGCAGAAGCACTTCCCTCCCGACAAGCAATTTCTAATAACCCGAGGAGTTCCATGCCGTAAGCGAGTAAAAAACATCGAAGAGTCAAAATCAAAAGAAGAAGAAACAGAAGAAGGTTGGGTGGTTGCTGAAAGTTTCAACGAAAATGAAAACATCGACGAGGTGTACATAAAAAACACGACAGAAGTCATAGAAAATCTAGAAAATGATGAAATTCTTGACATGGACCAGGTGACTGAGGACCTTGTGGTTGAAAAAGACGAGAACGCGATTGACTTTTTCAGTAATAAAAATTATATTGCAGTTGATGAACCTGAGGAGAATATTTTAAAGACTCGGGTCTACGACTTGTCGATCACTTATGATGTTTATTATCAAACTCCTCGGCTTTGGCTTGTCGGGTATGACGAGTATAAAAGACCTTTGAAGACTAATGAAATGTTTGAAGATATCATGGAAGACTATGCAAAAAAAACAGCGACTAGTGAAGAACATCCTTGTTTAGGAGCTCATCAGATTTCTATTCATCCTTGCAATCATGCGAAAATGATGAAGCATTTTATTGATATCTTGGGAAGTAATGGCTCTGTTGCTCAGGTTCATCATTCTTTGTTTGTTTTTCTCAAATTCTTGTCTTCTGTTGTGCCGACTATTGAATATGACTTCACTGTTGACTTGAGTTTAGATTAATATATAGTTAAATAGCTGGAATTAATGAGACTTGCTTTTAGATAATCGATTTTTTTTTGTTGTCTTTTTTGATGATTTTTTGTCGTTTTATGCGATTTGAGTCACTTCTGAAAATAACTTGTTTTCCTGTCACTTCTGGTGTAGGCGAAGCTGACTTTCTCAAGTTAAATATTCCAGCCTTTATCATGTGTCTGACAGTCAAAAGGTCAGCTTTCGGTTGATTTTCATTCACTTCTTTCACTTCACTTTTTCGAGCACTATTCTCTTTTCCTAAAATCCAGTCAAAACTATTTAAAGTTTCTTCCAAGTCCCTCAAAAAGTCCTTCTTTTTCAATTCCCAGTTCTCTATTTCCTTCAATGCAGATTTCACAGTTAACATTTAAATTGCATTGAAAATGGTTTAATTCATTAAAATTCACCTGATAAGCCCACCTGGCTTCAATCAACCAAAAGTCGAGTTTATAAGAAATGGATGGTAACAACATTGGAAAGCTCCAACGAGCGATAATGCAAGTCGAGATCCAGAGCAACCAACTTGCAGTGAAAAGAAGAGGCGAGTTATTCAAGCGTATTTCAGGCGTGAACCTCACAAAACTGCTTAAATCTGTAGTGCAAGGCGATTTGAATGAAGAAGTGAAAATAACACCTGAGGACTCTGCAAGTCAAGCGACTCGCTTTTCTGTCTTCACAGTCGACGGCGAAGTCAAAACACATGACGATTTCGTTTTACTTGACCTGAGAGACCCTGAAGACTACATTCGCTGTAGAATTCGATTCGCGCTTTCTTTTCCTGCACCGAATGTCACTAGAGATAGGATTCTTCCTGAAATGTTTCGATTGAAGAATCAGGCTGGAAAGCTTATTATTGTTTATGCTGCTGATGAACGTCCTGGAGTTGAACATTCACAGAAACTTGCACAGAGAGGATTTGAAAATATTTATTTACTCACTGGAGGACTTGAAGAGTTTGTTAAGGCTTATCCTCATTATTTAGAAGGAACACACTTGCCTAGACCTCCTCCTCAGGTTAAAAGCTTTAGAAGCTCGGAATCGGATATTTCGGCTAACTCGTCTATTTCGAGAAGGTTTGGAGGAATTAATTAAGAGATAAGGTAATTCAGTTTTGGAGTTTTTGGGTTTTTTTTGATTGAGTTGGGATTTTGTTAATTTAGGTCTGAGTTTAGCTATTTAAGCAAAGTTTTTGTGAAAGTATTTTAATTAATAACTTTATTATATCAAAGAGCTTGATCTTTATAGTTTTTACAAATGTTATTAGTATCATACTCTAGAATAGTGATGAGTGGCCCGACTCAGTTCAATGATCTTCCGATAATTACTCGATTTTATTACCAGAGTTGAAATCTATGCTAAACTCATTCAATTCATTTTTTACTTCAACTTAACTTATTTTCCAAAATCCTCAAGTAAACAACATCCACAAAATAATTTCTAAACACTAAAAATACCAAAATCATAAATCAAGCATAGCTATATTCTTAATTCTCTCCAACAAAAAACAAATGAAAAAGTCATTATTGTTCATAAGAAACTCAAAGCCTCGCCAATATTCCGCAAACGGTCCCCGCATTAAAAAAAGTCTAAACCAAAGAGTAAACAGCACAATATCAGTTCAAGACTTTTTCGAAGACCAGCCGACAGTAACCTTAACCGACCTGTCCCAGAAGTCCTTAAACAGTTTTTTCTCTCAAGAATTAATCCGTTTTGATAAATTCCTAGACGCATTCGAAATATCCCGTCAAAACCAATCAACGACAGCCTCTAGTCCTTCATTCTCTTCACTTCTCGAGAACTTTTACCTCTCAATAAAGCTTAGAGACAATGAAATTTCCAATCGTTTGATGCGAGTTTCACTGATCTTCGAAAAGTACTTCAAAAAAGGTTCAGAAAGCAAGAAAAGCGAGGTGGTCAATGAGAACAAATCAAAAGACCTTCGAGAAAACTTCACTCAGACAGTTTCAGGTTACATTGAAGAAGAAATCATTTATCCAGACACCTCAAAAGACATCCAGTTCATCAAGTCCCTGATGGAGAAGTTCGACAAGCTCAAAGCAGAAAAACTCAAGAACCACTTGGTTGACCTTCATGAAAACCTTTCAAAAATCGACCTGGAAGTGCCTTCGCCTGGCGAGTCTCCAGAGCCGCTTGACGTGAGCATAAGTTCTCAAAACCAGAAAATTTCAATGTTTTTGAAAGTCCTCAGAATGGAGATCCGAAGTGTTCTAAGCAAAAACAACGTCACAATCATGAAACTGAATAAAGCAGTTCAGTTTAACTCAGAAAGCAGGACTCATGAAGAAGCCATGAAAGAAAAACTTTTGGAAATCGTGAACTTGAGGAACCAGATGAATCATCGAGACAAGGAAATTGAATTGTTAAAGGAAAACCTTTCGAAATGTAGAAATAGTTTGATGAACTCTGAACGGCGAATTGATTCTTTGAACCTGGAGCTCATTCAGGTCATGAACAAGTTCAGGGACTCGGAAGACCAGTTGAAAAACGCGAAGCAAAGAATTAATTTCATCTCGCAGGTCATTGCGGTGAAGACTGAGAAGAAAAAGAATATCAAGAGGCTTTTTAAGGTTAAGGAAAAAGAACTGGTGAATACTTTGAATAGTTTGAAGAAGATTAAAGAGCAGAGTTTTAATCTCGCTGTTAATCTCAAAGTCGCTGAAGAGAAATTAGATCAGATTCAAGAGGCTTGGAATAAAAATAATTCAGAAGGCTTTCAGTTCAAAAATGTCAACGCTTTTGATGTCGCTTCCAAGTATAGCATGTTTAAACCTGTTGAAAATGAGTGTCTTTCTCCGGAAGAGATCATTACTATTAAAAACTCGGATACTAACTATGTCAGAGGAGGAACTTTAAAACCTGATATCAAACCTTTACATGTCATTTCGGATAAAGTCTCACCGAGGTCTTTTGGAGGAAGGGCTTCTCCGGAAAATAATGAAAGTCTTGATGTCAGTAGTTTTGTGTCTAATGAAAAGTCACCAACAAGCAGCTCAGAAAGTGAAACTTGGAAAATCAGCAACTCGTCTCAAGAACATAAAAAGAAAGATGAAAATTTCAGTAAAAAATATGAAGAAAGTTTTAGTAAAAAGAATGAAGAAAGTTTCAGTAAAAAACAGGAAGAAAGTTTTAGTAAGAAAAAAGAATTTTCGGCTTATGAGGAGAATTTTTTGGAAGTTCATAAAAAATTGAAAAAGAAGGAAAATGGTAAACCTTTAAAGACTCCATCTGCTAGTCGAAGATCTTCAATAGTTTTCAGCAACCCAGACCCTCACAAGCGACGCCTTTCAGCTCTCGCTGTAGAGAACTTTTCAACAAACTTAAGCACAATCATCGAAAATTCTCCTGCAACGATTCCAATGGACTCATTTGCAGATTTTTCTGAGAGTTTCGAGCATCATTCGTCAATTCCAGGCACTTTCCCAGAAAAAGTCTCTGAAAACTACCCAGTAAAGCAAATAAAAAGAAGAGGCTACGAAAAACTAACAGTTTCTTTAGGTAAAGAAGTAAAAGAGCCAGTTTCAAGGCAAGAAAACAACGAGTCCATTGCAAGAACTCCTCTTCTCCAGTGCTTAATCAATGAAAAAGAAATGATTTACAAAGGAACCTCGAAAACCATCTTCGAAAAACCCATAAAACCCGAAACCAAGTCGCAAGAAGTCCAATGCACGCTTATTGGAGAATCCACTACTCGACGCACAGTGAGATCTCCAGCGAAAATAAAAAAAACCTTCCAAGTTTCAAAAGAAATCGACGAGTCAACTTTAGAGAATTTCAAGAAACTAGGTCTTGAATCAGGACTTTTCAAGGAAAACGAGGACATCGACAGTCTTCCACCAGCTATTCAAGTAGAAATAATCAAGTGTTTCGAAGGTCATGATTCAAAAAAATGTGAATTTTCTTGTATTCATTTAAGAAGAGCTCTTGCGATTAAGATTCGAGATCGAGGCGTTCCTTATCCAATGAAAACGATTTTTTTCAATTCTCAAATAGATTAACTATTATTAGCTGTACTCGCATCGTGGTCTCACGTGAGGTGGACAGTAAGTCATTTCGCCCCGGTAGTGGTGTTTCTTATGTTTCCACTCTTTTCCTGGACCACCGTGTTTTCCGTGCCCGTGTCGACCACCGTGATGACCTCCTGGAGGAGGGCCCCACCCTTGAGGAGGGGGGCCTGGAGGAGGACCCCACCCTTGAGGAGGGGGGCCTGGAGGAGGACCCCACCCGTGAGGAGGAGGACCTGGAGGAGGACCCCACCCTTGAGGAGGCGGGGGAGGGTCTCTCTCAGCAAAAACAATTTCACATCCTGGCTTCGTTCCTGAACAAATCAAACAAACGCTGGTAGAGTCATTCGGAAACAACTCTTGGTTTATTTTCGCTTCACCACATCTTGAACAAGAAAACTTCGCCTCATATTTAAACATTTCGGGAAAGATGCTGGGAGTCCAGGTGATCTTTGGCTCTTTTTCGAGACGGTACTGCAAAAGAAGATGACTGCAAATTGAGTTGTGGGCTGATGATAGGAAGTTGTAGGTTTGTTGAAGTAAATCGTCTTGAATGCCTCGGATGTTGAAGAATTTTCGTGATTCGAGTTTGGTTTTTTCTGATTGGGATAAAGAAGTACTGGAAATAAGGCACTTTTTGATAAGAGTTTCTTCTTGTTGTAAAGTTTTTAACATTTTGGTTGTTTCTGACTTGATTAGGTTGATTAAGGTGTTCGAGGTTAAGAGAACTGAGGTTCTCACTTCTGATAAATATTGAAGTGATCGGTGGATTGGACTTGCTGAAGGAGTGTCTATGTGGATTGGAGCTTGTCCACATTTGGATCCGTAGTGGGTTCCCATGTGGCTCAGACACATGTGGACTGGAGGAGACTTACATTTGCAGAGGTACTCTACGACTTGCTTACACTCTGAAACAAAGCAAGAAGACATTTTATCAACAACTTATATTCTTTCCTAAAAATAATAAAAACCAGCAACTGACTTAAAATTACTTCCAAGCCATTTTTAAATAACCCTTAAAACATGATCTCTATCCAATCTTTAATAATTCTAAACTACCATCTAACAACAATTCTTTTTCTGCTTCAAAGATTGCCCAGGTTGTATTTTTTCCACCCTGACCTTATTCTGTACCTTAGCAGTAGCAGCAATTTTACTTTTAATCTCCTGCGCCATAATAGTAAACCCTTCAGCAACATTAAAGCTATCCTTCGCAGAAGTTTCCAAGAACTGAACTCCAAGACTATTGGCCAGAGCCTGAGCCTCTTCAGCCGAAACAGCTCGATTTTCACTGAGATCAGCTTTATTCCCAATAATGATTTTATTGACATTTTCCGAGGCGTACTTTTCGATTTCCTTGAACCAGCTCTGAATGTTTTCAAAGCTATTCCTGTCAGTGATGTCATAAACAACGATGATTCCATGAGCGCCTTTGTAGTAAGAAGAAGTGATTGTTCGGAACTTCTCCTGCCCAGCAGTGTCCCAGATTTGCAGTTTTATTACTTTTGACTCGAAGGTGATAGTCCTGATTTTCTACTTGGCTCATACGAAATCGACCCCGATGGTCGAAATGAAAGCGTCGGTAAAAGTGTCTTCACAAAAGCGCATCAAAAGAGAAGACTTTCCCACTGATGAGTCTCCGACGAGGAGTATTTTGAATAAATAGTCACTGAATGAACCTTACAAATTTTGAGAACTTTCCATTTATAAGAGTTAGTCGTAAAGAATTACCAGGAATTGTCCAGAGCATCATCGGAATATTTGAGAACTTTCCATTTATAAGAGTTAGTCGTAAAGAATTACCAGGAATCCCATTGTCCAGAGCATCATCGGAATAGCGGCAGTCGCGTACATTATCAAGTAAAGCTTTGATATGTTGTCGACTTGGTTCTTGTGGTTCGTGCAGATCATCAGGAGTTGGAGAGAAGTAGGCCCTGCGTAGATGATCATCAGCATCAAGGCGGCGACTCTGTCTAAGATATCTGCCCAGTAAAAACCTCCAACGACTCCCAGGCCTATCAGCGGCATGATCACTTCTTTTCCGATCATTATTGAAATCAGTTCTGACCAACGAATCGTCGCTGTTGGAGGGTATCCTTGGCTTAAGTTGCACCCTAGTAGAATGTTGATCATCGGGGAAACGCAGCTTCCGAGGACTGTAAGAGCGTGATAAACATTTCCTGTTAAAATAGCTCCAGAACCGTTGAAAATGTATTTTTTCATGTATGGAATGAGTGCAAGAGGAATGGAAATTAAAGTTGCGTAAATTGGAGGATTCATTATTTTCTTTATTGTCCACCAGATTCCTTCTTTTTCTCTGGGAACTTCTTTTGATTCTGAAGAGGTGTAGCTGGAGTTTAAAGGATTTTCCTGTAGTTGTGAGTTGATGGGCTTTAGTAATCTAAGTGGGGCTTACCCGTATGCAACAGTCCATTTGTATACTGTGACGAATACTGTGTAGATCAGGACTACTGAAACCGCTTTTTTGCTGAAGTCTTTGTCTTTCTTTGTGGTGCTGTCGTTTCCTAACACTGTCGCGAAGACTAGCGGTATCGCTGTCGTGTCTTGGAAACCGACTGTCGTCATTATCAATCTTCTCACGTTTCGCTCGGAGTTCAAGATCTTGCTGATCACCCAACCTATGAACACTCCAAGGACAATGTGAACTTTCTAGGAATTACGTGTGCAGAAAAAAAATAACAGGCCGAACTGGTCGAGATCTGCGATTGTGAAGGTGTCCATCATTTCAGTGAACAGCAGACAAGGAAGCAAGATGTTCAGGATTAGCTGGCCAATCTTTTCTGCAGCTGACTTGTTGAGGATCTAGATAATTTGTACTTCGTATCGAGTGGCGATGATCCCTGCCACAACCATAACGATAACGACGACGGTGCCGTCGATGGCCACCAAAGCTGAATCACGAACAATGGACATTATAACATCTGGCTGATGACGTCACAATCAATATTGAGATGAATTTGGAAACTTAGAATATCAGACTAGGATTGTAGTAAAGACATGCAGAGTTTTTGCATGGTCTTGTTGATTCTCATTCATCTGACGCTATACTATGCGAGGAGTTGATCGAATTAGTTATTTGGAAAATATTAACATTTTTTTATAAGGCCATTGTTCAGGAGAATTTATTCTTAGAATATGGAAAATGGTTAATAGGATATTTAATAAGTATATGAAATTCTGCAGTTATTTTAAGGAACTTTGTTAAAATAAAGGGATAAGACCCAAGGATACCTTAACCCTGCCCCATAATGAAAATGACTATTTTCATATCAGTCTTAAAACCTTTAAAAATCCAAACTTATCTAAACACTTCCTTCTTCACAACCTAAAACTCTCTAAATTAAAACAACTCACCAATTTAAAACTAAATCTTAAAAAATCTTATACTAAAGCATTTGCGAATAAATCACTCACCCCTCAAATAAATATGCAAATAGAAGAAAATCACTACGGAAAATTCGTGATCTACCACGGAATGTACCGAAGTTGCCAACTATCAAAGAAATCCGGAGACTTCCTGCTAAGAAGCCTTTACTCCGTGATCGGTAAGCAAAAAGCCTCAGAATTTTTCCTTCGAGGACTGGAAGACCACATCTTAGAGCTGACAGAAGAAGTGGCTTTAGACCGATATGAGCTGAGTAAGTCCTTTTTAAAAGACCTTCACACGTCTAGTGAGTGGGTGAAAGAACAAGAGCACATGGCTTTCTTCTCGACAATGAAAAAGCTTCAAGACAAGCACACGAAACTGAACCACATCGACAAGTACAAAGCTTTAGAACTGAACAGTTCAATAATATTCAAGCACTTGAAGTCAGTTGACTGATTTATTATTAAGACTAGTTATAATGGAAAAATCCACTATTTATTCCAGTAGTTTGCATAAAAACTACTTCCAGTTCTTACTTGCTCAGCGGATGTTCATCCCTTCTTCTTCCATTCACGAAATCGACGCCTGGGTGAAAAATCCAGCAGAAGAGTCAGCCTTTCCAGTCCTGCTGGTTTCAGGAACCTCTGGCTGTGGGAAGTCGTCTTTACTGATCAAATGGATGGAGTTTTACACACAGTCCAGCTCGAGTAGTCAAGACTTGCTTGCGATTCACTTTGTGGGTCTTTCGCAGCTGCAGGACTCGTACTTCAGCTGCTTGTATCAGCTAATTCTGATGTTGAAGGTAGGACTTACTTAGAAAGAGTACAAATTAGATTTGAAACTTGAGTACTCTGAAAGCAAAATCAAGAACCTGTTCAGTCAAGTACTTGAAAGTATTCATGGAATACACTCACTTCCTGAATCTAACAGAAAAACTTTGGTGCTGATCATTGATGGCGTTGATAAACTCAGCCTTAGTCAAGATATGTTTTATTTTTTACCCTTGACTACACCTAAAACAGTCAAAATGGTTTACTCTTGCAATCGAGACACTGAAATTTATAAGTTTTTCAAGTCAAGCTTTGTCTCTGAGATCAATGCTGAACTGCCTGACCCGTCGAATAAGTTCGCTTTGACTTTTTATTACTCGAAAACATTTTCTGATTTCCCTGCTAAGATTTTTAAAGAGTTTAAAAAGTTCGGGATTACTCAAAATGCACTTTATTTGAAGTTTCTTTATAATTGTCAGGCAAAAGTTAGTGAAAAAGTACCGAAAATTGAAATTAGGTCTTTGGATAGCTTTAGAACAGTGCAGAGTTTGTTTGAGTATTGTTTAGAGGTTTTTGGAAATTCTTATAAAAAGATTTACAAACTTTTCGCTTATCTGTCTTTGGCTAGCTCAGGGCTTACGGATGAGGAAATCAAGAACCTGGTGGGGGGTCTTGCATCATCATACCTGAAATTTTTCGATTTCATCATCTACAAAAATTCATCCCGTTCCTGCCTCTCAAACACTTGTTTTAAAGCCTTAGTCCTTCAAAAGTACTGCCAAAACCACTGCAAGCTAAACAGTAAAATCGCTTCAGTTCTCGAAAAGTTCGACATAGATCAAGTATGCGACATCGCTTCATCAATATTCAAAAGCAAGGACTGGATGCGTCTAAAAAATTTCATTTCAAAGATTCCAGTTTTTTCAAGTTTATTTTTAAATCAAAACAAACTTGACTTATTTAAATACTGGAGTTGCCTGCAAGGCCAGAAGATGGACCCAGTTGAATGTTACAACAAGTCTCTTGAGTCCTTCAGCCACATCAACCAGTTATGTCCTCAAGACCTTTCAATTCTTTTGGTTCAATTCACAATTTTTTTCAAAGAAGCTGCTGAGTTCGAAGTCGAAGGACTCATCAAATTTCGACATCCACTTCTTGCTGGAGTTTTCGAATTAAAAGAAATCGACTTGTTTGACGAGTTTCAAAGACTGGGAGACTTGGTCTTGACTTCAGCAGCTGAAGACTTTTATTACCTTGAAAATGACCAGACCAGGGAAAAGATCAGGGAAAAGGTTCTGAGAAGAGAAAAGAAAATTTCGCATGAAAAGAAGAAGAAAAAGTTTTACAATTTGAAAAGATGGCTTTGGATCCAGTTTCCTTGGTGCAGTCTTGACGTTCATTCAAACTTTTCTCAGATTCTGCAAGTTTTAAAGAGTGAACCTGAAAAACATGAGAAGGACTTCCAGGACTCCATTGAAAGGATCATGAAAAATTCAGGACTGGTTTATTCTGACTTCAAATTTAGAACAGAAAGCAAAATGACCACCACTGCCAGCACCATCAGTCTTCGCCCGCTCTCCAGGCAGAAGAAGCTGCTAAGACCTGTTGAAAGCCAGAGTTCTCTTCTAAACGCGAACCTAAGTTTCTCAAACCCAAGAACGAAAACACCCAGCATCTTTAAAAGTCCAGAAAATCTGAACTCGTTAAGTTTCACTGGAATCCGGCCCGAAAACGCTTTGGAATACGTTCAAAACAACTTTCTCCGCTTTTCCAACTCAAGTCTTCTGCGCAGACATCAGGACTCTTTGAACCTGCAGAAGGTCTACAACCAAAAAGTGCAGGAGTATCGACTGAAGAAGTCGAAACTCGAGGCCATCAGCAGTCAAATCGACTACTCGAACACTGAAATCATGGCCCAGGAGCAGGCGATGAACAAAGTGACAGTCCTTCAGGAGAAACTGAAAGAAATGTGCAAAAAAATCAATAAAACTGAAGCGGAAGGCTTGCGTTACAAGCAAATTATTGGAACTTGTTTTAAGAACCCGGCGAAAAATGATGAGTGGGAAAGGACTTTAAACTTGAAAATCGACTCGATGAGGAAAATTATTGAAATAGAGAAGAAAAATATTGAGAACTTCGAAGCTGAAGCCTGTGAAATCAAGATGCAGCAGGAAGAGTTCCAAAACTTGCATGATACTAAACTCAAGGCACAACATCAGACAATTGAAAAAGTACTTGAACAGTATCTGGTCAAGGTTAAACTGAATGAACAGCTTTTTAATGAAGACTTGTATCGAGAATCCATTTTAAACAGCATTTATGGACCTGTTAATTCCAGTTATAAGCAAAAACTGAAGGAAAAAAAAGAAAGTCTTGAAAATTTAAAGACTTTCAAAGAATTCTTAAGGAGAAAAGTCGGAGAATTTCAAAGGGTTTTCGAGAAACTCGCTCAAATCGCTGATCTTAAAGACCCTCGAGACCTGAACTTGGTGATTTTGAGACTTAACCGAAAGGAAGAACTGGAAAAAAGCAGCAAAAGACTTGAAGAGAAACTTGGACATTTAGAAGACATGAAAAAAACCCTGGCTTCAAAGTTGGAGTACATGAAAAAGCAGGACATGGACTACAGGTTTTTCAATATTAATGAAAGAATTGACAGTCTTGCCAAGCAGCAGAAATTTGCTGAAAAAAAACTGGAAAAGTTCTACAACTTGACCGCGCAACAAGAAATTATCCTGACTACCTGTTTGGCAGTCACGAAAAAATGCGGGTATCCGATGAAACTGAAAAAAAACACTCATTCTCATGAGATGAAGGAGTTTTAATGTAATACTATTAACGGTTTTTCTTTTTTTTGGATTTTTCTACTATTTTTATCACTGCAGGAGGATTGTAAACTTTAAGAAGTTTCGCTAGTCGAATTGGAAGGACCATGAAGGGGTTCGTGTAAACTTTTTCCTGTTTGAATAAAATTAAATCATATTTGTTTTTATGAGTTATTGGGTGAGTTTTTGTATTTTCATATTCTTTTTGAATGATACATTCGTAGAGGACACAAAAAAGTGATTCTCCGATGAAATTCATGTCAGTATTATTTTCATTCACATTCATTAAAGAATAAATAGTGATTTCCTTATCAAATGCATATTTTGTCATGATATTCTCGATTTCTGACTTGGCATGTTCTATATGTGCATAAGTATTTCCTATAAAATAAACAGGTTTTGATTCATAATGGTATTCTTTCAGTCGATTATGATATACTGTTCTTTTTGTACTATTCTCAATCTCCATGAACTCTTGTATAGAGTACAATTGGTTGGGTATTAACTTAATGCATTCAATAAACATGTCATACCCATTCGAACCTGGATAAGGAATAGTCACATTGTTGATCTTTGGATTGTTGTGATCCTCTAAATTCTCCATGCACTGATTAGAATTATGATATTCATCGTCACAGCGAAAACATTTGAAGCATTTTATGCAAAGATTAGAAAGAGCATAAATACTTGACGGCGTGTTGCACCTCTTACAAAACTCTTCATATTTTTTTGTGAATAAAGGAAGGATTACCTCGTAGGCCCTGGTAAGGTTCTCGATATATTCATCAGAAAGTTTTTTTTTTGAAAAAGAAATTATAGATTTGACCTGAGCTGAACTAAGGATCTCAGCTGAGCGGGGATGAAAATTCGGACACATGATTCCTGCGAGTTTGTTTATGTCTGTTAGATTGTGAGAGTTTATGAAAGCTTCGATGTAATTTATAGTGCTGGCTGCATAGCACTGGTTGCAGAACTCATCCCCACATTCGAACTTTTTGAAGAAACCTTTGTATATCGGCTTCATTTTATGTGGACAGTCTGGAAAGTAACAGATTTGCTTGTACTTTTTACTCATTTTTTCCTTTTGGTAATTGTCGTAGTCTTTTACGAAGAAAACTTGGCTTAGGTCTTTGTAATTGAAAGCTTTTAGACCTTTTTCACAACTGGAGCCAGTTGATGTTTCAAAGCTGGAAATGGAAGAATGTCTGATTTTGATACAAACTTCACATTTCACACTAAAGATGTCTTCCATCGCACTTTTCAATACATGTCTTCTGAGGCATTTTTTGCAGAATTTGTGTTCGCTACAAGCGTCAAGACTGATCAACTCTTTAATTTTTCGCTTTTTTCCTTTTTCCAGGCATTTTTCGCCATAGCAAAACCAGCTGAGGTTTTTCCGTCTGACAGTTATCCAGATATGAGGCTTAATAATCATATCCGGGTTATTGAGTGAAGTGACTTTCGTATTTTTGATATACTCTAAAATATAAGACATGTCTTCCACTTCATTATTTTTCAGAAATTTGCTGATTTTCAGCTGAAACAAAACCAAGTCCTGATAATCATTTATGACTGGTAACACCCTGAGTTTAAGGTCTTGTTTGTGTTTTAAATCCTGGTATTTTTTTAGATCCATTAGAACATCAGCGAGGTACTCGAACTTTTCCTTTGAAATTAAGTCATTTGCGAGATCAATGAATATTTTATCGTCTTCAACCATTTATTAATCTAGCTTTTTCAACTGTTAGAGGTTTTAACACGTCTGAAGTTTACGCTTTTCAGATAATCTGAATAGAATCATTGTTGATTACTCATAATAGTGGTTCTCTTTGGTAATGTGCAAGTGTTTGGTCATCATGCCATTCGAGAATTTCTTTAGCTTCGGAATTTCAATTGATTATTGATTTTATTGTAACTGTGAGCTTTAATCTTAAAGGCTGCAAATTTTGAGGACATGAGTTGGTTATTTTAAGGATTTAACTCATTGATGTTTCATACTTTGATATTTTTTTGGTTTACCTCTAGTAAGAAGAAGTTCATGCTCAATATTGAGCAGGTATTAAATGTATGAGACTCAAACACTAGGTTCACCATTAAAATAACTTAAATTGTTCAGCATGGGTGAAATATCACCATAATTATTATATAGTTCAACTCTAATTGACTGCCAACTCATATATTAAAATTAAGTTTAAATGTTTTATAATTACCATTCAAGTTTTGTTTCTTATTAAGTTTTAGTGTTTAATTTTCCAGGATTAGATAAGTAGGACTAATTTACAAATCATTTTTTATCTTATTAATATATTTTGGTATTATGGTTTAAAGTACTATAATGAAAACTTCTTTGATGATTTGTTTCTCATTCTTTAGTGCCTTGATATTTTTTATAGATTTTTTCTTGGGAAACTGCAAAAGGGTTCGATTTATATGTTTTCGGATAGAGTCGCATCAACTCTTTCCAATATTTGCAGTAGAGGGAAGCCGAAATAGTTAACCAGGTATAATCAGTGAGATTGCAGTGGTGGATGAGATTACGAAGATCCAAGGCCTTAAATTTCTTGAGTATCTATATCTAATCTTACCTCTTTAAATGATTACTTATTTTCATTTCTTAGCGAATTTATTTCATTTTAATCACTAAGCATTTTTTTTGAGACTAGGTATATCATTTTGAAGTTTTATTTGAAGCTGGATATATCTTTCTTTATGTCTTTTTTGAAGCTGGTTTTATCATTCATATAGGTTTAATAAATCTTTATGACCTTGATTTTAAATTCTAAGATTTCTTTTTGGAGAATCTTTAATCTATGGAGATCTGAGCCATACGATTAATTGGACTGTGATACACTGAATTTACATCTGAAAAATTAATACTTGATTCACGTCTTAGTGATTTTCCTCAAACTCACTTACCCTTCGAGTGTATTATCATTCTTGATTATGTCATTCTTTACTTATTCCTAAGAGCCTAATCAATCGATTTGACCTTTATGAAATCTTAGATACCTTCTTGGACTCTATCTTAAACTATTTGAAATCATCCTGAGTTTTTGAGTTATCGAATTGCATACATTTCTATGGTTCAAACTTTTAAAAATTTTGAATCACTTTCTTTAAATTTAGATCGTTAAACGAAATAGTTTAAGATTTATCATCTCTAGTAAAAATGGTTATAATTAATATATAAAATGAATGGTCATATATTACAAAATCAATAATTTTAACAAGATGAAGTTATAAATTAAAGAATTTTTTTAAGTAAGAACACCAAAAATAAGCATTTTCATTATACAAGAATAATATTGATATAATGCGCTTTATAAAATAATAATTGCACTTTAGTGCTTGCATTAATAGTTACTACCATAATGGAAGCTTTCTATTCAATATTTCAGAATTTTTTATGAGTCGAGCATAATGTTGTATTTTAATTTAATATTAAATATAAATGGCAAATATGAAATAATCAGATTCTTGATATTGGAAAATCCTCTAAATGATTTTGAACGAATTCAAGAATATCAAGATAAGAACTACATCTGTGAAAATCTATCATATTTTTAAGCAAAGTAAATATTCTAAGAAAATGTAATATAAAAAATTCACATCTTCGAGGAGAAGGCTATAGCTAAAGAAGGGTTAATAATATCCTCAAATTATTATTACTCAACATTGGGGAAAATACTTTAGGCTACTTTTTCAGTGATGAAGAAACATCTTCTCCATATATGCTTGTATCAAAAGTTTATCCTATACAACTCTCAGATATGGTCAACGAATCTTCGGATAATTAACTGACGATTATTTTTGTCTGGTAAAACTTGTTTATCTTATAAACTCGAAAAGTATTTATTACTTTATTCTGAATCCAGATACTGTTTTTATTGATGAAAATGATTTAATTTTGGGATATTTTCTTGCTAATCAATTCATTTAAAAAGATTTGAAGAATTCAATTTACAATAAAAGACTGACAAAATGATTATTTACTAAAAAAAATTTTGTTTCAAGTTTCAAATAATTTATAAATCGTAGAAGTCATTACAATTGTTTTTAGCTGTCATAAATATAAAAAGTTTAAGTAAGCACTCTGAAATAAATCAAATAACTTGTACTATTGACTTACTTCTATATTAAATTTAATCTAGATTTTAAAACTATTCTCAAAAGCTTTCAAAGACTTCAGACTAACATCTCTACATGCAAAACTGCTAGTGATATTTTTTCTTATATAATTTATAAAGAATATCAACAGATTATTTTATCATAATGATATTTACTATTTGGTAAAGAAAATTTTTAAATATTCCATATTTGATTGATCAAATCAATATTTACAATAATTATGTTTGCGTATTCCTTGTGATAAGAGATCTATTAAAAACTAAGTGAAATTTCAGTAGTTAATAAACCAAATTTAAAAAAATTGCATAATCTCCAAAAATCTATATTATATCAGATACTTCAAAAACACTTCCAATTTAAAACTCACTTTTTAAGTAAATACTTGAGTAATAATTTTTTAATCAAGAATTAGAATAAATCAAGAAAAATAATTCAAATATACCAGACTCAAACATCAATTAACCAGAATAAATTGATTTTAGCTTAATAAACAATAAAACTTAAGCTTTATTGAACTTGATTCAATCAAAAATTTCACATAAAACTTGATATATGAGCAAGGACACAGAGGAGTGGCAGGAAGAGAAGCAGAAGAGAATTTAGGAGGCTAAGATTTATCAATGATATATCTACAAGTTATTTTCTTGAAGGTGACTTCGAAACCAATAAATTTTAAGTTAAATAAAGACTAAAAATTTGGAGATATCGCCTAGCCTGCCACTTTCAAATACTTAATCTCAAATTTTCCTTCTGTGAGATAGGGTCTGAATATTTTGTAGAAATTAGAGAAGAGTTAATTATTTTAATAATCTGAATTAAAATTAGTAGTGAGTTTGTAGTAATTAAAGTTTGAATACAGTACTATCAATACTAATATATATTAAAATTAGGAAGTTGATAGAAAATCATGAAAAAATTTTAAACAGGGAACTAATTAATACAAATTTTTTAAAATAGAAAAAATCTGAATGAATGAATTATTATCTAGCCTTATTATCTTATAAATGCTTATTGATAGTGTTGAGCATTAAAATTTAAAGAATCAACGGATTACAGAATTTTAAAAAACTATTTAAATGCTCAACAATAAATAAAAGTTGATTCATCTTTTTAAACGATCCCATTTCATTTCAAAACAAATGGTGGAACAAATCATTTAAAAGAGACTCCTTTTCATGCTACTAGTTAAACAAGTAATACCTTCGTTACTTAGAATCTAGAATAAAAGAGAAGTATTAAAGATTTTTATAAAACTAGAGTTCTAGCTCCACTAAGTAACGATATAAAATAGCTCATGTGTTTTAATCACTTCTGGTTATATAGAAGCTCAAGGTGTTAAGATGTTGTACTGCTAATTGTACAGGTTGTGCATTGAATGATTCATTTTATTAGCTTCTCTGGTGATTTGAAGGAACTTAGATAAATTAAATCAAATTTCCATGGTGATTAAATTTAATTATGGATTTATTATGAAGGGTCTTGGGTGATGGAAATTCCTTGGGCGTGAGTTTTAATGGTTTTTGATATATCGGGAGCTCTATTGAGCTAAGGTGATGCAAACTTTATAGAATTCGTTGGTATTATTAAAAAAGTCTTCTAGATGCTTTGGAAGGTCAATTTTTCAACTGGATTGGAGGATGTTTTCGAGTTTGTCACAATAGTTTAATTGGTTTGAGTAAATGATTTGGTTTAAGTTTTACTTGGATTAAGAAACATTGTTTTTGGATTAATAGAGCTTAATTTCTTGAATACCTAAATATCTTTCTAATAGTTCCAAAAATTATTACCTCTCCTAAAAGATTATAAATGGACTACTCAGAGTTTGCATCAATCTTAGACGCTTGCTCGAATCCGGAGACCTTTCATTCATACCTGCAGATTCACTACCCTAATTCATCAGTTTTAATAAGCAAAAGCTTTTACTTTTTTATTCAGATAAGCAGGGAAGTATTAATCCTTATCCCAGGAGACGTGAAGTCAGAAAACCGAGAATTGATCTTAAAAAATACCCCAAAAAGTTCATTTAAACTCTACAAAGACTACCTTAAGTTAAGAGAATCTCACCAAAGTCTTGATTTTATCGGCGTGGGTTATTCAAACGGTGCAAATCTGATCTTAGCTCTTTCCGACATTGTAAAACTATCTAAAACGATTTGTTTCAACCCAATCGGTCCAGGAAAAAAACTTCTTGACTCAGACTTCTACGTCATTCACAAACTGACCCCAGAAGAGCCTGAGCTGCAGATATACCGAGTGAAATCCAGTTCTCTAAGCAAGTCATTTTCCTGGACTTGTAATTCAATAAAAGATATTCCAGGCAACGCCGACATGAGTCCTCACAGTTTAAAAAACTTCTCAAAAATCCCATCAGTCAAAATCGAAGGAATAACAAAAGAGTTCACATCAATAAAAGGAATCACTTTTAACCCAAAGTCAGGTTTTCTGCTGTTAGAGCTCGAAAACGACTTAAACAATTACTTCATCGAAGCCGCGCTGGCAACTGTATTTTACGTTGTTTACTCGAAACCCACTCAGTTTTCATTCACGCTGGTCCCGGCGGACAAGCTGAACACTTCAGGTCCTTATCAAAGCAAAGTTTACTACCCGCCAGAACTGGAAGGAACGATTATCGGGCATTACCTGTGGGAGGCTGACTGGAAACTGAAGCAGATGGACCTCGGGATGTGGTACGACGACTTAACCGGCCAGATGATTCCCATCACTTTGGACATTTCTTGGTTTAAAAGCGGATTCGACTTCTACTTGGAAGAGTCTCACGGCAAGTCAGTTGCTCGACTTTGGTTCGTCATGGAAAAAGTTGAGTTTGAATACGCGAATAATCACGATGGCATCTGCATTCGCCCCAAAGATGTCAAAGTCAAGGTTCAGGCAAGAAAACTGGCTTATAATGAAAGCTGTGAACATGGACTTGAAGATTCTGAAGGGTATCACCCTTCGTTTAAATTCGCTGAATATGTCAATCAACATATTGAAGAGTTGGCTGAAATAGTCCCTGAAATTAAAAAGCTCAAAGAAATTAGTCTCCTTGTGTCAATCGCTCAGTTTTTCAGAGATGACCTCAAAATCCCTTCGGAAATGATCAACTTGCCTAGTCTCAGAGAAAAGATCTTGAAAGTGCCTGATTTTTATGAAAAGAATAAAGTTCCTCGACTTTCGAGAAAATCTGAAAGGGTTTCAGGAAATGAAGTCAATGTTTTGAACTTGTTCGGTGGGGTTTCGATGATAAGTCAAGAAACCAAGAAGAGATTTGAGTCGAGTTTAATTAAGTACATCAAGAGAACGGATAAGGTCTTGGCACCCTTTTACTGGAATCATTATGATTATATGCATAACCTGCTTGAATATCAGGAAACCGCTGATGAAGAAGACTTGACGACTTTTACTGTTTTTTCTCTTTGCCCACAAATCGAATGCTCTGACCCACAATGTAATAACCTGGTTGTTGTGAATTGTCAGAAACTTGAAACTGATTTGGAAGTTGACATTGAAGAGCTCAGCCCTTATTCGTATGAAGGGAAAATCTATTGTCAACAGCATCATCCTTATAGATGCTCCAGGAAGAAATGTCAGCAGCTTATTTGTCCTGGTGAAAGTTATGCGGAACTGGAAACTGGGAAGTTTCATGCCTCTTGTGTCATTTGTGAACATTGTTTAAAGGCTATTACCCTGGCTTATGTTTATAGCAACGGCTTTTGGCATGAGGATTGTCTTGGCAAAGGACCTGCTCCTTGTCAGGATGAGTTGAGTTTAGGAGGCTTGGTGGAGGAAGAGCTGAAAGAAGGCGAAAAGGGTGGAAATGATGTGAAGGAGGATTTTAATGATTTTAGCAATCAGAAGAAAGTTGAGAATAACTCTCATTTGATCGTTAGTGAAAAGAATAAGAATATTGAGGAGGAAAAAAAGATGAAAAATGAAGAGATTGAAAAAGGGAAAAATACTCAGGAGGAACGGAAGACGAAAATCGGGAAAACTTTAATGCCAAAAGGGACTTCTAATACAAAAACTGGAAATTCTACTTTAAAGGATAAAGATGATCGCAAGAAACCTGAGAGTTCAAAAGTTGGAAACAATCAAAAAAATCCAAAGGCTGGAAATAACCAAACAATTAGAAATGACAGTGATAAAGGTAAAAATATAACAGCATCATCTTCAAATCCTACAAAAGTTGCCACCAAAACAGGAAGCAGCTCAAAAAAATAATTTAGATAGATTTTGAAATGTTTTTTAGGAGGTTATAAATATGTAAGTCTTAAGGAAGAGTTTACTAACTTGAATTCACATTCAGGATAATACCGAATCCATCTCCTTATGAACTGATCTTCTATTTCATGTGTGGTCTGTTTTCAAATTCCATCTATCCTGCAGGCTATAAACAAATGATAGATGATACTTTTAGCTTAAGTATGATTGCAAAGTTTAAACCTGGCTTCTTGTATGCTTTTAACTCATTTTAGATTCATACGAAAAAAAAGACACTGAAATTCTACAGCAGTGCCTTGAAGGCAATTTATTTTCACATGTTGAGAAAGGATTTTCTAAGCTAAGCAAAGAAAACATCGAGTTCAAAAGATTCCCCTTTCACTTAACTTATACTCAGGTGCTAGCTGCAACAGATCTGAAAACAAATCTAATAGTCAAGTGGAGCTGATTTCACTATATAAAAAACTCTTTCAAAGTATAGAATTCACAATCAAAAGACAAATGGAAAAGATCATTATTATCATGCCTTCAATGTGTTGAAAAATTAAAAAATTTTTTTTTTCAAATGATTTTTTTCTAAATGTTTGAGCAACCTTATAATATCAATTATTTTAATACCAAATCTTTTAGTTCTTGTATGAATGAGAAAGGATAATTCATTTACCTTCATTCAAGCTTTTCTTTTTTTTTTCTTCTTATCTTTGCTAGATTTCGACCCGCTAAGATCACTTTTCTTTTTTCTCTTCTTCTCTTGGTTGCTTTCTGGGGCTTTTTGTAAAGGCTGCTGATAGGTTGGAGCATCTTGAGTTTTTTTTGAAGCTATTGAATTTCTTTCAGTCATTTTTCTTTGAATTCTGGTGTGAGAATGATTGATTTAAGAGATACTTTCTTTTGATCTTGATGAGAAGATTTTGAATTGTTTTGAGACATTTATAATTAGTGTAGTCAATCATCATTTAGTGCTCGACTTAAAGTTAGATGCTACCTAAGAGAAGTATAGTTTCTTCATACTAAGTTTTAAATTTGAACGCTCTTCATTAATTTATCTTATTAAGCCTTGGAATTCTGGAGATTCATTTGAAATTAAGAGTGTTCTTTGAACGTCAAAGATTCATTTAGATTTTTATAATTTATAGCCTGATTCAGAGCATTCTTCAATTCTTCCTGAAGTTAAATTAATATGTTGTTATAATTTTTATTAAAGAGTTTAATCAATAGCCTTCTTTAAATTTTCAACATCGAGATCACTTTATTTTGGTTTTTCTAGATCACTAAAATTATTTCATTATTTTATTTTTCAAGCTATTATTTTTTAGATTTAATTTATATAATTGTTCATAGAACTCGAAATTATTTCACTGAAAACCTCTAATTTTGTACTGAGATTCTATAGCGTTTTATCTTGAATTTGATCAAGAGATTTTTTTTTATTTGACAATAAACTTAGGCAGGAAAGTTTATCTTTTTGATATATTTAAATCTCAAAATTATGTTTATTCTCTTTTCTTGAATTACACTTGAAATTTTTTATTCATTTCATTAATTCCTCAATTCTATTATTAAGTGTTTTTCTTAATCTTTACCTTTTCGAAGTTGTTCACTCAAAGTTTTATCGATTTCAGCTAGGCTGGAATTTCCTTAGACAAATAATTTTTTTCCTTTCTAAGTGTCTATTAGTATGTCTAAATATATTTGTTTGTCTTGAAATCTTGATTATTTCCAAATTCCTATTTAATAATAAATCACACTTTCATTTTTGCAATCTTTACCTTTGAATTGAAATCAGATCTTTTATGTTAGCTAGGTTCCTCATTGTCTCTATATATATGTAAGCTTTTTTTATTAATTATAGAATTATCTGAAGTTTTTATTTATTCTTTATTTTCCTTGATCTTTGATTACCCTTTAGGATTTTCTCTGCTTTTTACTTTATCTGAGTAATTAAAATTAGGTGCTCTTAGGATATTGGGATATGGCCGATGTGGTTTTGTTTGAAGAGTTCAAGTAATCTTTACCAATTATTATTTTTTAATTTTAGTCTTCGAATAATCTTGATTCGTGATTATTTTTTCAAATTTTCTTGAATTATGAATATCTATGATCAGCATTGATTTTTTAAGATTCGATAAAAAGTAAGCAGCTCTGATTTCGAAAGAAGAGTTTAAACTAGAATTGCAATTCGCCTTATTTTCAGAAATGTTAAAACCTTGCTTAAAGGAAGTCAAAATTAAACTTTGGTTGTCAAATTTTAAACCTCTTCTATAATCTTCAGCTGTATGTCTAGTTTTTTTCACTATTATCATTTATTACTTAAAATATTCGAAATGTAAAATCAAGTTTTTCAAAAATAATGTGCTTGACATTTCCTGTTTTACATCATCCAAGAAGAGTCAAACAACTTTCATTTGTAGACTCTGCGGTTCTAATTTTCCCCAAATCACTCCGAAAATAAAATATTTATTCAGTTCACAGATCACAAGACACGATTGGAAAATACTCGCACCTTCTTTTACCTTTTAAGCTTATAGGATCACCTGAGCCAGGAAGTCACCAACAATTTTAATAAGTTTAGCAAGAACATAAATACTCTTTGATAATAAATTAGGTAAGTTTGATTTCTGTAATTAGAATATTCAAAATAAACCACGGTTCATAGAGCGATAAAATTTTTAATAAAATAACTAATTCATATAATGATTTTGATTGAATTAAACTACTTCAAATAATTAATAGGGTTAACAACCAAACATAAAATCCAAAATACAACTTGAAATGAATAAACTTATCCTACCCTTATCTATCATCTTATAAAATTTTTGAAATCTTACTTAAACTTCAGATACTTGATCGATTCCAGGCTTTGATTAATTCTACTAACATTGGCAACGATCTTGCAGTAATTCCATCCGAAGCTCTAACAAAGCCTTTTCAATCTCCAGCAATAGCAAACAGTCTATGATGCCAAACTCTAACAAGAATGAAGCCATTCTTAGCACCACAGAGTAAAAAGATTATAAACTTATCACTAATTCTAACAATTCTCTTCTCAAATAAAAAAAAGCATCATATGAAAAGAATAAACTCTTCACAGTATTCAGACATTTCTCAAACCTGCTGATCCTGAGATAGTCTTAAAGACCGTGTAAGGGAATTGTCTTATCATTCAAACTGAAAGTGAAAATTTTTTCATTCTGAGAGAAAAAATACAACTAAAGTTTTTGATTCTAAAGTGAAAGAAGTTACCAAAGAAGTCTTTCACAGAGTACATACTTTCAACGCGCCATTTGAAGAATTCGAGTTTGTTTTACTTATTGTTAGTGTAGTAAGTTGGTAAAATCGTGAAATTCATTCTGTTTTTGCATATTATTATATATTGATTTAATATAGGAAAATTAATTTGGAAGAAGTTTATCTATCTGCAAATAGTTATAAGTTATTATTTCCTTTTAGAGTTAAAATTGTTGAACTGTGGCTAATTCATAATTTCATTCAGGTAATTATTCTTAACAATTAAACACATAATCAAATTTCCAAATCTTCAAATTGAGGTTCAAGTACATAAACTCTTTAGAGATTTACACCTGCGAAGATTATTAAATTTTCAGCAATAACTCATACAAAGGAATACCCCAAGAATTAGTAACAAACAACAATATACAAAAATTTAAAATCAAAAAGTAAAAAAGTATTTAATAGCAGGAAATTTGAACTTTAAGAAAAACAGAAACATTCGTTTTAAGTAAATTTTAATGCGTGAACAAAAAAATAAATTATTTCGAGAGTATTTAGAGATTAAAAAACACAAGTCTGAAAGTAGGTTTCAAATAAATTTTCAATCTACTAGTGAATAGAGTTGAAATTAGTGATAAAACGTGATATTAGTTTCAAGAATGCTCTAACTCAAGACAAATCAAATATGTTTACCTCAATTGAGATTGATTAGTCCTTAACGAAAGAAGTAAGCAAGTTATTAGGGTTAATTCTTTAATTTATCACTTGAGTAATTATAGATAAGTTCATACAAAAGTTCTTTTATAAAAATTATAAATTGATTGAACCTCAATAGGGTTTCACTTATTGTAGATCCATTAGATAAAATTTATTATTTTTT
>RSEH01000175.1:0-100365 GCA_006503475.1 Stentor roeselii | reverse complement strand
TTTTGATCGAGTTGGGAGAATGTGGAACTGCTTCAGGCTTCAAGTGGTCTTAAATTAGTAGTTTTAGTTAAATAATATAAGGGTTTACGAATTTATAAACATTTATCGCTATAAATAGTCATTTAGTCAGTTTTCAATTAATTATAGTCGAATCAATTTAAACAAATTTTTCGATAAGATTGTTTTACATTTTAAATACTGTTCAGGATCTCTTGAAGAAGAGTGTTAATATACTTTAAGTACTTGAATGACTTGAAGACATTTATCATTCAAATTGATTATTTCAAACATCATATTGAGTACTCATATGATCAACCTTCATGATAGTTTATAAAGTTCTGTAGGGTGATTGGTTTTCTCAGAGAGTAGATACTAGATAGACAATAAAGATTTGCTACTTAATTCTTGGGGCACAATTATATACAAGATTTTTTTACTGTTGAAATTAGAAAGAAAGTTTTAATATTAGATAAAATCTAAGTTCCTCTTTTGATTAAATAAATTAAAATAATCCATTTACTTTTAACTACCATGCATAAAATTGTATCTGTTAATCTTGATTAGGTATGAAAATTAGAGATAATATTTAATTATATCTTTTAGTGATACAAATCTAACTTTGTTCAAAATTTATTTTATAAATATCGTTAATGAAGACCATACCAAAAAGTTTTATGGTCAGGAGACTTGCACACTTAAAGATCAACTTCAAAGGGTGGTTTAGACATCACGGTTGTAGTTATAGCCAAATCCGGGTGTCACAAGTCGAAAATTGGCGCTTTCAGCAACCTTAATAAATGGGCAAGTCTTGAAAGGGAATACTTTTTCTTTCAGTTTTCGCACTCAGTTTCGAGAAATGATTGTTAAGCGCAAATAACAGGGTACCGAGTTTTCATAATCATCTGCAGACTGAATTATTTCTTAGCTCAGCTCTCTTTACTTACGCACAAATGATTTAGTCAGTTTTGATTCAAACTGGGGCTACATGAAAGCTTATAATGAAAATCGACACAAATAATATTAAAAGCTGAAATTATCCTATTTCAAAATTTCCAGTTCTGTCAAATCTTTCATATATATTAATTGGATATTATAATAATTTCAAAAATATTTGAATTTTTTTCAAAAAAACTTTATCCATCAAGAACTTCACACTCACGTCCAATCCTCTAAAAATAATGAAAGTAATTCACTTGAATATCTCTTTCTTTTATTTCTTTATAATGCAACATCTCACAATGATAATATCCAGGTAATCAAGATACACACAAGTATTGAACCATGATTACCGAGTGATCGACCTAGAAGGAAAGTATTCTGAAGGCTTTATATATAGTACTTGCATAAATAATCCAAAATTTTCAGCTAATAAAAATTTAATTATTTGTTAATACGATAATTCAACTATATTAGATGAAATGACTGGAGATCTAGTAGAAAAATGTGAATGACACAATAATTATTGCTTTTCGATGGATTTAGACCATTCGAATAAGTTTGAAATTGAAGCTAGGATCTCTTGTTATGATTTGTGACTCACCAGATTATTTCAGGTTTTATTAGATGTTTACTATTAGTTAGTAATCTCTGGCATTTTGAATAGTCGATTTTATATGATGATTGATTAGAAATACTCGAAGGAAAGATATTCTCTCAAATAATTTAAAAAAATCTCCTATTTTGATGAGTGTGACTCTTAGAATGTAGGAATATTTCTTAAGACCTCTCTATAATAGGACTAGATGAAAAAAGTTGCTCAATTAAATCACAAAACTAAGACTTAAAGTTTAAACTGTATGTCTTTAAATAACTTAAAGGTTTTTAAATAAGCAATAATGATTCATATATATTCAAGCCTCAGGCAAATCCATTTCAAACCCCATATCTCTTATCCTCTTCTCAACCCCTTAAAAACAAACCTTTTTCTCCTTTCTTAAATACAAATGGACTTAGACCAAACAAAATTTGAAGTGAACCTGGAATACCCAGTATCAATCGAAGCAATCCTAAGCGTCTCTTTCAACTTAGAAGGTTTCAAAAGCGTTTTCGAGTTCATCCTGCAGACCCTGCGCCGCCACGAGTCTCTTTTCAAATCCCAGTCAGAAAAATTGCAAGGCCTGTCAAACCCTTCACAAGTGATAGAAGACCTGCTAAGCCGCTTATCATCAGCTGAAACTTCAATAAAATCTCTGAATTCTTCTCAAATTCAAACAGAAAAAGACGTCGAAGCGCTTCAAGACTTCCGAACCGACACCGAAAAGTTTAAAGAAACGACAGACTCAAGACTATCCAAGTTAGAAGGTCTTGAAAGTCGCTTGGCTGAACTTGAAAGTCTTCAAGAGCTGCAGAAAAACGACAGGGCTGCCTGGGAAGAGCTGAAACGACTTGTCGACGCCCATGAAGAGGCTTTGAAAGAATATTCTCGCTTCATGGACGGGTTCCGAAGTGACATTGAAGGACTCACTGAAAAGCAGGAAAAAAACCAGAAGTACGCTTTCGAGTCAAGAGAAAAAATCGAAGCGTCTAATGGGAAGATCAACGATCATGAAAAAAGAATCCACAAGCTCGAAATGGACATGAACCAGGCTTTCAAAGCTATTCAAGGACTCGGAGGAGAATTTGAACAGATGAGCAAACCAGTCGAAGCTCCTGTGCAAGAAGTCGTCGTCGACAACTCGAAACTTGACTTCTTGTCAGACAGTCTTAAAGACCTACTTCAAAAACTCTCAGAACTTGAAGCTCGCCTTCGTGCTGCTGAAGAAAGCTCTTCCAAAGCGAAAGTGACAGCAGAAAGGACTGAAAATCATTTGAAGACACTGGAAAATGAACTGCGTAGTCTCAAGTCTCGCCAATCTGCCCCGTCAGTTCCAGCTTCAGACTCAAAATCAGCCTCAAGCAGTGAAATCGACCATCTTCGTTCTTTGATTTCGAACCTCGAGTCACAGCTGGACTCGAAGCTTTCCTCTTCTGACTTCCAGCTTTCACTGTCAGACCTAATGCAGAGACTTGAAGACCTGGCTTCTAAAATGCGAGCTCTCGAGTCAGCCCTCAGCAAACGCGCTTTAAAGTCAGACCTGGACGAGCTTTTAAGGTCAATGAACTCAAGAGTCGTGTCGTCTTCAAGTGATTCTTTCGATGCTTCGAAGCTGACTTCACTGTCGAAAAGAGTCGGAGCTTTAGAAGAGGCTCTTTTGAAACTCGCGATGCCAGCGGGTTACGACTTGGTCATGGTCGTCAACATCATTTTAAAGATGCAGCAAGAAACAAAAGAACTCAAGGAAAAAACTGATAAAAGTTCTCGAGACACTTGGCAGAAACTTAAAGAATTAGAAGAGTTGCTTAATAAAAAGGCAGGACTTGATAAGTTGAAAGAATTGGAAGATATGCTTTTGGCCAAACTTAAAGAAATGTATGATGAGTTCATCAAACGCTTTGCTGATAAGAATGAGACTAAAAGAGCTCTCAAGTATTTGGAGAAGTTGATTAGGGAAAGTGAAACAATAAAAGTTGTCAAGGATGGAGAGGATGCTATGCTTGCAAGAAAGCCTCTTGGAGGGTGGTCTTGTGCTAGTTGTCAGAAAGACCTTGAAAAACTCATGGGAAAAATCGCACCTTATCATGCTTGGAATAAAATGCCTTATCGCGACCCTGCTGATCGTATTGCCAGGGTCGGCCCTGGCTTTTCTAGGATGCTTGCTACTGTTCAACCTGATATGCTCACTGGAAGGGGAAAGGGAAGCATCAACTCACCTCATGTTGGAGTTGATGAGGATGAGTCTAGGGCTTTTCCTCCTGTTAAAAAAGGAAATGAAAGACCTTTTACTTCGCTTTAAGTAGATTAGATTGAATTAGGAAGTGTTTTTATTATGTCGTGTTTTTTTCGAGTTGCAGTGACATTTGCATTTTAAATTATTTCAGGTCTCAGTCATTCAACATCTCTTCTACCAATTATCATGAATTTAATCAAAGCACTTCTTATCTGATATTATCACTATCTAAAAAACATTCGGAGTAAACCTGTTAACATTCTCAACAATAGTCGCCCTGTCTCTAGAATCCTCCTGAATTTTGTTCTCCAGATACATTGATTTCTTTGTTAAAGCCGCTATTCTATTTGATTCTTGTATTTCACGAAGTCTCATCTTCTTCTCGATTTCCCTCTGTCTCTCCATCTCAATAAGCATTGTTCGATGAGATTCCATTTTCTCATTTTCCCTCTGGTTTCTTTCCTTTTCTTCTAGAATCTTCTGTTCTTTTATATAAAGCTGCAACTGAGCGTCTTTCCCAACTTTTGACTTGAAATTCGCTTTTTCTTCTTCACTTCCATAGAGAGTTACTCGCCGATGCTCTGCGATTTGCTCTCGCTTGTTTTTCAAGGCTTCGAGACGGGCTTGCTGTTGAGAGAATTCGGATTCAGCTGTTGTATTATTTCGACCTGAGTAGTTTTTTTGTTTTCGAAACATGATGTTTGGTCTGGAATCCTGCATATTTATTAGATGGACTCATGATTTCGGTGATTTTTCTTTTTAGTAGTTTAAAGAGAGTGATGATGGGAAAATATTGAGTTTTTAGAGAGAGTGGAAATGAATAGATAATATTTCTTTATAGGGACTGAAAGTTGGTGATATTTATGATTCAATATTTTTTTATTAGGATCATGTTAGAAGAGGAATAACTACTTGCATGTGGAAAGATGAATAAAAAGATATAGTGAATAAAGATTCTTGAATTTCAAAGCCTTTCACCTCTAAGAGTATATTTTGAATGTTACTGCTATTAAGTCTAAGAAAAAATGATAAATATAGAAATGGAGCTAGATTTTGAATACCTTACCCTTAATGATTGGAAAAATCAAGCATTAACTGAACAGGCTTATCACTCACCCCAGATAAAACAAGTAATTTCTCAAGGTGAAGACTCATCACTTGAACAAATAAACGAAGCATTCCAAAACTCCCTTCAGTTGGAAGCAACCCCAAAATTATTCCTGGCAATGATTTTAATGAAAGCCACAAAAAGCGCTCCCCTCCCCAACAGCAATGGTGTCCATTATTTTTCATTCGCTGATTACTTTTGCAAAAAATACCAAAACGAAGCCCAAATCTTACTTGACTTCTACTCAGGAGCAATAATTCTTGAAATTTCAGGATGTTCATCAGAAATCCTTTTAAAATGGGCAGAAAACTTGAAAGACTATTGGCAGAGAACGGAACTTGAAGCATGTTTCAAATGGTTGAAGTGCAACATGATTCGAGTACTTTACTCAGAATTAAGGATGCTTGGGGAGAAATTCGAAGCAAACGGCTTCTGCAGAGCAATGAAAATCATGGAATTTTCAGTAAATTTCAAAGGAGAGGTCGAAGAACTAGTGAAAGTTTTTGTTCAGGGATTATTCTCCCAATTCTGTGAAATTTTCATTATCAGTTCAATTGAAACCCTTTCAGAAGAAGGAAAAAAAGCGAAGAAAGATGAAATCATGATCTACTTGAAACAATTTAAAACATATGTTGATTCTTTTACAGAGGAAGATAAGCGAAAATACCAAGAACTTAGTGCATATGCTTATCCTGAGCGAAAAAAACCATTTATACCTGAAAAATTTTCTGGTAAATTAGACGTTAATCAAATTATTTATACCAGCAATAACTCGATCTATGAAAAAGATTTGAAAAACGGTTCATTTGTCAGGGCATATCGAGCAACTTACATGGGCAAAAATGTGGTAGTGAAGTACTACTTAAACTGCACACCTGAAATTCTAAAAGGAATCAATAACGAAGTCAATATCTTGATTTATCTTGCAAATCGCTTGACTCCAAATTGTCTCTTCCTGAATTTTTATGGATCAGAACTCAATGACAACAACTGTATTATAGTGATCGAAGATGGTGGAGAACGAGATCTAATGCAATACATTTCCTTTCTTCGACAAAGTAATAAAACCATCCCAAATACAACTTTAGAAATCTGGATAAAAGTGTTAATCGAAACTTTTGCATGGTTGAATTCAGTTGGAATCATTCATAAAGACATCAAGCCTCACAATATTGTTATTAAAGAAAGCACTCCAATTCCCTTCTTGAAAATCATCGACTTCAGTGTCAGTGATCAACGAGCCGAACCCGAATATACTCTTCAATTCACTGAATTCAACCTGATACAAGGCACTAAAGGATACATGGCTCCTGAATTACTTGAAGCTGTTGACAGAGGAGACAATAAAACCTATTACAAACAAGGCAAAGCAGATGTCTTTTCACTTGGCTTGACTATTTTGCAGCTTTATACTTTTAAAGACTACAGCGGGTGGAATAATATTCAATTTAACCGTTTCTTGCTCGCTGAGGTTGACAATATTAATTCCGATCCATGGGTCAAGCTTTTGCTTAAAAAAATGCTGATCGCTGATCCTAAAGAACGAGCCTCATTCAAACATTGCACATCTTTCTTCCCTGCACTGGATACATTTCAAAACTATTAATTTTTAGCTAGTTATATTTATGGATCTACTAAAGAAAGACTTCAGATTCTTCACTCGAGAGGCTCTATTAAAAGAAGCACTTGAGTTCAAGCAACGCTGTCCCCTTGAGTATCAAAAAATATTCGACGATTACTCGACTTGCTCCATTGCTTTTCTCAGCAACGCATACGAGACTATCCCGTTCAGCCAAGTGCATATCTACATTACTTGCTTAATACTTTTAAAATTTCCTCAGGAGTTCCCGAATGGCAGCCAAGTCCCACTTCAATACTTTGAATACTTCACTAATTCATTCGCAGCCAGTCCACATTCTGAAGCCTTTTGGACGTTTTACTCTTTCATCCTCACTAAAGAAATCTCAAATGAAAGCCCGGATATGCTTGTCTTGTGGGCTGAAAAACTACTTAAATATAAAAATGTAGAAGATTTGACCTCCAGTATCAAGTGGGTCACTTTAAACCTGATTTCTGAATGTTTCAAAACTTATAAGGAATACTTGATTGAAAGATCGATGGAAAAAAGGATTAAGTCGATAAGAGAGTTGAAAGTTTTAGTTGAGTTGGATGAAGAGAATATTTCGCTTTTGAATAACTTTTCGAGAACAATTTTAAGAGATATTGAAATTGAACTTGAAGGGCAGACTTGGATTCTTATGCGTAATCAAGTGGTGCAAATAGTGAATATTTTTAATGATGTAAAGCAGAAACTAGACGAATTGAATAATAAAATGTTTGAAAATATAAAAGATAAACTTAGAGTTTACTTAAAACATCAGAAAAAAATAAAAGTTCAATATACTAACGAATATTTTAACAACGAAAATATTGACCCTCAGCAGCTATATTATGTTGAAGCTTTTGATATTTATCAAAAAAAGGTTCATTATAAGTATGATGTGAAAGTTTATAGAGCATGGTATATTGATAAGTATATTATAGTAAAAAAATACTACAACTTCGACCCAAATTACGACCCAAATAGAACTGAAATAATGACAGAAATAAATATCAACATATATCTATCAAATAGAAGTAAAAACCAACGAATGATCTTGAAACTTCTGAGTTTTAGTATTTCAAATGACACAATTATAATTTACATGCAAGACGGAGGCAAGAATTTAATGAAATATCTGGCAGAACTTAAGCAAAAACATAAGCTTGTTCCACCACATCTCTACAAATGTTGGATTATTGATTTGATTGAAACTTTCGCATGGCTATCGAATAACAGAATTTATCATTGTGACATCAAACCACATAATATTGTTATTGACGAAGAATTTCAACTCAGAATCATTGATTTTAGCATAAGCCAGATGAGTGATCATGTTGAAAACACTTTCAGTGACACTGAAATCATACCTATTCAAGGACAGAAGGATATCTTGCCCCTGAGTTAGAAGATGCTCATAATTCAGGTTTATCTTCTGTTAAATGTAAACCAGGTAAAGCTGATGTCTTTTCTTTGGGGCTCACTATTTTGCAGATAATCACTCTTGATAAGTTCACTGGGTTCAATCGAAGTGAAATGAACCAGGCCTTGATGAATAAAGTTATCGGATTAGATTGCGAAGATTGGGTTAAAGGTTTGATATTTGGTATGCTGAAAAAGGATAGAAAAGAGAGGTTTTCATTTAATAAATGTTCAAGTTTCATAAACCTTGAAACTATTCAAAAATAGTATAAGTAATTAATAGATAATTGAAGATTTAATGATATTAGAAAATCTTTATTACCAAAACATTTTCTTCAAAGAATTCATAAATTTCTAACTTAATCAACGAAACTACAAAAAAAAATCCTTTAAAATATTCAGTGTTTTCCATCATCCATAATATTTCAAGCCTATTTAAGGTTTATTCTTTTTTCATTAAACTAATCTGAATATGTCTAACTTTCTGAGAAACTTCATATAATCTAAAAAATTTACCTACTAAGTTATAAGTAACACATAAGTAATCTATAAATGGAAAAAGACTTTGTACTATTAACTTTACAAAATTTCAAAGAAGAAGCGAAATCCGAATCAAAATTTCACTCATCCTCTGCGAATCTAGTTTTCGAAAAGCTACTCTTCTCATCAATCCAAGAAATAAAACAAGCATATGACAATTCACTTGAACTTCCACTGACAATTAAGTTTTTGCTAGGTTTAATGATAGTGAAAATAACTCAAAACGCTCCATTGAACTCTAATTTCGGAGTGAAATACTTCCCAACAGTCGATTACTTCATCACCACATACCCAAACTTCAAATCAAAGGCGATCGAAGAATATTCAACAGGCTTAGAGATCGAGATCCTCAATAGCGAGAATGAAACTTTATTCGAGTGGGCTAGATGCCTTGAAAAATACAGCAAAGATAGCGATTTCAGTGAATGTTGTAAAATTATCAGCAGTAAACTCTTGCAAAGTCTTTACTCTAAAATTTCTGCCCTTTATGAAGAATTCAGCTTGAAATCATTACATGAAGTCATCGAATTGATGAGATTTCTTCTTCGGTTTGATGAAGAGCAGACAGAGTACGTTCTTCAGGAACTCGGAGCTCTGCTTCGGCTGGTCTATGATGAGTATGACATTGAAGGGGTTAAACAACAGTTCAACATTTCCTATAATCATGATGAATTTGATTTGATTCAAATTTACCGAAAATTCAAAAGTTTTACAATAGATTTTCATGTCGATACCTTTAAAAAAATCAACTTGCTCAAAGAAAAGGTAAAAAAACTAAAAAAAACTAGATCAAGTTCAAAAGTACCTAATCCAATTCCATCAATCGATTTTTCAAAGATTTCCTTCTCAAACCCCAGCCCTTTTTACACTAAAGAATTCAGAGATGGTGCAAAAGTAGAAGCTTCTCGAGTTTTTTACAAGGAAGAAAAATCGATAATAAAACAATACACCAACTGCCCTTCATCACTACTGACGAACATAAGGAAAGAAGTTGATATTTTAGGCCAATTATCACAAAAAGTAGACCAACAGCCTCTTTTCCTCCGTTTTTTCGGAGCTCAACTAAATGAAAGCAGCTGTTCGATCGTGATTGAAGATGGGGGTGAGTACAACTTGATGGAGTACATTTCTCTGGTAAAGAAAAACCAAAAAATCATTCCTCAAACGACTCTGGAGACTTGGGTGGACCAGCTGGTCAGGACCTTTTCCTGGCTTTTCATGGAAGGGATCTTGCATCGAGATATCAAGCCTCACAACATCCTTGTTCAAGAGAAAAATAATTCACTTCAGCTAAAAATCATTGATTTCAGCGTCAGTGACAAGATTGAAGGCCCTGAAGACAGTTTGAACTTCACCCAGATGAATTTGATTCAAGGGTCTAAAGGTTATTTGGCTCCTGAGGTCTTCTTAGCTGTTGATGCTGGAGAAAAAGAAGCTCATTATAATATCGGCAAAGCTGATGTCTTTTCTTTAGGACTCACTATTCTTCAACTTTTCACACTCAAGGATTATAGCGGGTGGAATAATCCCAATTTGAATGCGAACTTTCAAGCAGAGATTAATAGCATTTGTGCTAGTATGTGGATTAAAAACTTGCTGAAAAATATGCTGCATATCAATCCAAAGCAGCGACCTTCTTTTTATAATTGTCTCAGGTTTCTTGAAGGGCCGGAAACTATGGTTAACTATTGAGTGGCTTTAGGATTAGGATTTTTATTGATTGTGTTTTTTAATCTTTTATTAATAATGATTAGAATTTTAGTTTTTAGATTAGCACTTGCACTGAAATTTGAAGTTATACCTAAAGCTTATGCTCCTCCTGATGAGTTTTTTATTGCAGGGTCTGCTTATGATGAAGTCGAACACAGGATTATTTTTTTTGGAATGAAAAATTCAGTGCAAAACACTTATGATAGTAGTTTATATACTTTTGATGTTTTGAATTTGGAATGGGGAATCATCATGCCTGAATCGAATTTCGTACCTAATCCTTTAGGTTCGACGCAACTCTTCATTAGAAAAGACAGGATTTTACTTTCAATACTAGGATGCAATGATAGAGGATTCATAAACGATATTTTTTCATTTAATCTCACTTCTAAAGTATGGAAAGCTCATGACAACTGTAAAATTCCCGGTCTTTGCTACAGTGCCTCAACAAGTTTCACTCATGAAGGTAAAGATCTCATAGCAATTTTTGGAGGATTCAGCTCAAAAGGTTTATCAAAAAAATTTTACCTGTAAGTTTCATTAAGTTTTGACGTCTGGTCACTTTCTTTCTTCGAGCCCCGCACATCAGGTGAAGTTTTACAGCCTTCATCTTCCGAATCTTTAACTTACCTAAACAGTAAGCTTTATCTTTACGGTTACCAATCGAATCCAAGAGATGAAGTGAACATCACGTACTCAACAGGACTCAAAGTCTACGACCTGAATTCCCAAACTTGGAGTTTAATCACTTCTGATAAAGCAAACCAAAGCTTATTAATCACTTCTCACAATCTATTCACTTTAAACTCAAAAATCTACTTAGTTGGAGGTTATTTTCCAAAAAAAGGAATATCAAACTTCAATATACTAGAAATCAATCCGAAAACAGCTGAATCGACAGTGATTTTTACTTTTAAAGATTTATTATCAGTTCGGTCTTTAAGTTCACTTTTAGTCATCAACCAGTCTTTTATATTAGCTGGTGGAAGGGCAGATGATCGATCAACTAATGAGGTCATCAGGGTGACCTTCCCTTCTTTGACTCTTGATGTACTTAGTCGTGATTATATTTGTCCTTGCAAGAGAAAAAATCATGCAATGGCTCTTTTTACCTACTTTTTATATATTTATGGAGGAGAGGCTGAGGATCTTATGTAAAAATTATGCAGATTAGGTGATCTTTGGAGGTTTGACTTGAAAACCTCCGTTTGGACCAGCTTGAACCCAGCTGGTGACATTCCTCAACCTCGCATCGGTTTTGGATTTTATCAGGAGGCTGATGCGGGATTCTTCATATTTGGAGGAAAGGGAAGCATATGGTATAATGATATCTATTTCTATGCTTTTAAAGCTAACGAATGGGTTACAACGAAATTTGAAGGCCAAATGCCAGGGCCGAGACTTGGGACCTGCATTGAAAAATTTGCAGAATTTTACCTTTTATTGATAGGAGGACTGACACCTTCGGGAAGTACTGATGAAATCTATGTATTCAACTTTTTTACAAACAAAATTGCTTTAGTGAAATGGGTCGGGAGGGAAACAGTGAGAGTTTTTAATAACTTATGCATCAGATACAACTACTCAAATTCACAATCGAACATAAAGATCTTAGGAGGTGAAACATCAAAGCTTGGACAAAACATTTTCAAATACAAAATCGAGATTTCATTGAAACAGGAAACCTTTTACGCTGAAGTTTTATCAAAAGAATACGACACTGAACTACTTTTCACTTACAGCCATTCCTCAATCATCACATTTTCTGAAACAGCTTTAATCTTCTTCGGGTCATTCTACGGTTTATACGCCTCAAACATCATTCTAGAACTCAACTTAAAGACCTTTAAAAGCACTTTACACGAGTTTCCTCTCTTCATTCACAGTCAAACCGTGGTCCATTTCAATAAATCCTTTTTTCTATTCGGCGGTTGCATGACAGAAGGCGAGCTTTACTTCGAGAAGTGCTATTCAAACAGCTTAATAAAGCTTGACTTTGAAGAAGATTTAAAAGTTCCTTGCAGTTCAGCTTTAATATCAGAAACCTGCGAATTCTGCCCAAAGGGAACTTTTCTGATAAACAACTCTTGCGTTCCATGTGGAAAGGGAAAGTTTTCCGATATTGAAGGACTCATGTCTTCAGTTTCGTGTTTGCCTTGCGGCTTCGGAACATATTCCAGCGAATTACAAGCGACGCAATGCAGAAAATGCGAGGAAGGCTTCACTTGTTTCATTGGAACTCAGCGACCCAAGCTGGACTCTGCAGAGATTCAAGAAGTTTCTATTCAGCCTCAGGACTACAAATCAGAATACAAAGACATTTCTGTGAAGATCACTTTTGCATTGGCCCCTGCATGTTTTTTAGCTTTTTCGTTATTTTTTTGTTTCCAGAAGTTCAGAGTGTTTATGAAAAAAATTGACTTATTCATGATGCAGCATCCGAATCAGTTGAATGGTCCAGTTATGTACAGAAGTACCAGCTTTGGAGGATTTTTTACTTTGATTTTTGTGTTTGTTTCCTGCTACTCGATAATTGGGTCGTTTTATTTGTACTTGATGGATAATATCAAAGAAAGTAAAGCTCTTGTGCCTCTTGAGACCATTAAAGATGAAATCATTGCTGAGGTCTTTATGGTCTTCGTGACGCTCAGGTACTACGGTGGCAAGTGCTTGTCAGATGACTTGCATCAATCAAAGTTGATTCTCACAGAACAAAACCTGAAATTCTCATCTAAAATCGTAGATCTCTCCAAATTCGAAGAGAACTGTCATGTAAACATCACATATTTCAACTGTCAAATCATAAACCTGGCTTCAATTTCTATTATTTCCTTTGACGATGAAGCTTACTGCTCCATAATCTCAGTGAATATCACCAGCAACTCATCGATTCCAGATGAAATGAGTGGACTTCTGAAATCGCTTAAACCTTTAAGCAACCATGAAGTCTTCCGAGGAGCCAGTCCTTCAGTATTCGAGTTCGTCATTCACCCTTCATTGTTCATTTCTGAAAGTCGTTCCTGGCCTACTCGAAGCACCGGGTTTCATATTTCTGACTCAGGGCAGCACAAAATCGGGTCGGCTTATTCTCAGACAAGGTAAAAATTAAACAGTTTTATTTCATATCCGTCTTTGAGAATCAACATCAGACTTCTTACTGCTTCGGATGCGTTGGTTACTCAAAGGACTCTGAAATTCACTTGGTTCTTGTTTTTTTCTAATCTTTTTGGCTCTGTTTTTGGAATTTTGCAGTTTCTTGGAGCTTTAATGGCATTGTTTGAAAGTTATTGGGAAATACAGATGAAAAGAAGGAAGGGGTCTTTTAAGGTTAAGGAAGTTTTAGATGGATTCAAGAGGGTGAAGGTTAATTTTGAATCTTACAAAGGGGTTAGTTGTAAGAGATCTTATTTTGAGGAAATTGTGAGTCAAAAGACAGATTTCAGAGAAATGTAGTCCCACTAATAATAAAGATGTTTACCATGATCATTCTAAAGAGTGTTTTTTCCATGAAGTTCGAAATGATTCCAGAAACCAGATCCCCTCCCGACATGTTCTTCATATCAGGTTCAGCCTACGACGAGGAAGAGCAAAGAATAATTTTCTTCGGGATGAAAAACGCAGTACTTAACACCTACGACAACAAGCTCTACACCTTCAGCCTCACCTCATTACAATGGGGACAAATCCTTCCAACATCAGACTTCGTCCCTTCTCCAGTCGGTTCACCGAAGATTTTCATCCGTTCAGACCGAATGCTTTTCTCTCTTCTCGGCTGCAACGAAAAGGGCTTCATAAGCAACATTTTTTCCTTCAACCTGACATCAAAAGAATGGAAAATCCACGAAATCTCTTCAATTTCAGGACTTTGTTACTTCGCTTCAGTACTTTTTACGTACAACTCACAGGAACTTATCGCGATTTACGGTGGTTTTTCAGAACATGGCGAGTCAAAAAGGCTTTTTTTGTAATATTTAACCAGTTTTGATACCTGGAGTCTAGTTTTTTCAGAACCTGCTCAACAAGGGACTCTTCCTTTCCCCTCAGCCTCTGAGTCTTTAGCTTATATGGAAGGAAAACTTTACATGTTTGGATGCGAGATCCACCCTAAATACGGACTTTTTAGTATTTTCAGTGCAGCTTTAAAAGTTTACGACTTAGAAACAGGAACCTGGACTTTGATCTACACAAATGAAACAAATCCAGCTTTGATCCTATCAGGTCATCATCTTTTCGCGATGAACTCAAAACTTTACATTGCTGGCGGATTTTCTCCTTCAGAAATCGTCGCAAATGAAGACTTGCTTGAAATTGACCCGAAAACAGCAAAAACTACGAAAGTTCAAAGTTTTTCAGATTTCGTAGGGCCAGGCGGGTACTCTTCGCTACTCCTTCTGAAAGATTCAGTGATTTTTTCAGGTGGGCGGAAAGAAATGGTGATCACAAACGAGATCCTGAAGATAACATTCCCTGATTTAAACATCACTTGTTTAAGTCCATTTTACACCAGTCCTCGAGCTCGAAAGAACCATGCGATGTCGATTTTCAGTCATTTTCTTTACGTTTTCGGAGGAGAAACAGAAGATTCTTCGTATTTTTTATTTAGTCTTAACGATCTCTGGAGGTTTGACTTATATTCACTGAAGTGGACAGTCATGTCGCCGAGTGGAACAATTCCTGAACCTCGAATCGGTTTCGCTTTTCTTCAGTACTCCGACATGGGATTTATTATTTTTGGAGGAAGAGGAAGGAGCTGGTATAACGAGCTTTACTTTTACAGTTTTATTGCAAATATCTGGGATCTCATGGAAGTCTCTGGAGATGTCCCTGGCCCTCGCAGTGGGACTTGCCTTGTGGCTTTGGATAAGTATTTAGTTCTGTTCACTGGAGGACTCACCCCTGAAGGGACTTCTGATCAAATGTTTATTCTTAACTCTAGACTTGGACAGTTTTTTACTGTGACTTGGACTGGAAGTGAAACTGTCAGTCTTATGAATCATCAGTGTATTAAATATCAGGACTTGAATGGAAAAACTTTTGTTAATTTTCTTGGAGGCGAAGTTAATCCGATGAATCAGAATTTGTTTAAGGTTAAAGTTCAGGTTTGGAATCAAAGTAGTCTGTTTTACTGTAAAGTTAGTTCGAAGATTAAAGATACTTTTTCTGTTACTGTTACGAGCTATTCTTCTGCTGTCAGGTTGGAAAATTATGCTCTGGTGTTTTTTGGGTCTTATTGGGGACTTTTTGCTTCGAATAGTATTTTGAAAATTGATTTGAATACTGGTGAACTTAATTATTATAGATCGCCATTTTACTCTCATAGTCAGTCAGTTGTTCATTTTAATAGGTCTTTTTATTTGTTTGGAGGATGTTTTACTGATAATGCTTTATATTTTGAAAAGTGCTTTTCGAATAATCTTATAAGGATTACCTTTGAGGAAAGTGATAACTTTACAATTCCATGTAGTCAAGCACTAAAAAAAGAAACCTGTGAATTCTGCCCAAAAGGAACTTATTTAAATCAAAACTCCTGCATTCCATGCGGCAAAGGAAAGTATTCCAACATCCAAGGAATAGTATCTCCAATCTCCTGCTCTCCATGCGAATACGGGAAATACTCAGACGATCTAGAAGCAACCCAGTGCAGAATCTGTGCTCAAGGTTACACTTGCATGATGGGAACCCACACCCCGAAGCCAAGTACTTCAAACCTGCGAAAGTCTTCAAATCAGCCTGAAAACTACGAATCAGACTACAAAAACATCGGAAATAACATCGTTATATTCGTCCCTCCTGTTTTAATTCTCGCACTTTTTTCCTGTATCTTATTTAAAAGATTCCGAGAATATATCATAAAATTCGATATTTTCTTGATGCTCCATCCGAATAATTTGAACAAACCGATTATTTACAGGAAGACTCAGATTGGAGGGTTTTTTTCTTTGGCTTTTGTTTTGATCTGCTGTTACTCGGTGATAGGCTCGCTTATCATCTACCTGAGGGACAATATTTATGAAATTAAAGGACTTGTGCCGATAGAAACCATTCAAGAGCAGATTTTTACTGATTTTCTTGAAATCAATGTTAATCTGCTTTACTACGGCGGAAAATGCAGTGCGGTTAATGAACTCAGGTTTCTCGTCACTGAGGAAAACTTGAAATTTCAGTCAAAACGCTTTAATCTTGAAAAAAACGAAGAAATCTGCAGCCTTCGAATTTTTTACTCGAAATGTGAGGTACTTGACCAGTCTTCAATTTCAATAATTTCCCTGGAAGACGAGGCTTACTGTTCAATAATCACAGTGAACATCACCAGCGACTCTTCAATTCCAGGTAAAACAAGCAGCATCTTCGTCTTTCAACAGCCTTCAAGCACATCAGAAGTATTCCGAGGTTTCAAGCCTTCTCAATTTGAATTCGTGATGAATCCATCATTATTCCTCTCAGAAAGCACGAAATGGCCAAGTAAATTAACAGGTTACCACATCTCTGATTCAGGAAGTCATTCTTTAGGTTCAACTTACAGTCAAAAATAGTAAATTTATTTAGCGTAATCACTCATCCTTCACTAAGGATTACTTTAAAACTCGTGTCAAGTCTTGATGTTCTCGTCACTCAAAGAAAGCTGAAGTTCACTTGGTTCTTGTTTTCTTCCACTGTCCTCGGCTCGGTTTTTGGAATCATGCAGTTGGTGGGCATGTTGATGACTCACATTGAGAACTGCTGGGAAGTGCATAAAAAGCGTCAGCTTTTATCAAATCGTTTAAAAAATATCATCAAAAATGATGAAACTCTTAAAGTAAACTTCGACTCTCGAAAGGAAGTTCAATTCAAAGAATCCTTCTTCGAAAACATGATGAATAAAACACAAGACACAAGATCTTTGTAAGAATTTATTCTAAACTTCAATAAATTTAATCAATTAATCATTTTTATCTAAACTTAATCTTCCATTAACCTCCGAATTTAAAATTTAACTGACAATGAAGTGTGAAGAATGTCAAAACCTTGCAAGTGAAGTTTGCCTCGAATGTGAAGAAAACCTTTGCAACTTTTGTAGTCAGAAGTTGCACAATGGAGGCAAGCGAAGACTTCATAACCGTAGAAAGATCTGCGAAGCTTGTGGAACAATTGCCTCTTTTTTCTGTTGTTCATGTGAAAAAGCGAATTGTTCGCGATGTGTAATTCGGCACCTGACTCATCAAGTGATTTCGACTTCAAGGCCGATAATCTACCTGGACCTTGCTTGCGCTTTAGACCTGCAGCAGATTCAAATGATCTTAGCGAAGATGAGCATCCAGATGGGAACTATTAAAGTTTACTCAAGAAACATGAAGGCTCTTCAGGTCAGCAACAACTTTTCAGTCATTTTCAGACCTTTTCAGTTTGCTTCAATGTTTTTCAATGACCTGGAAAATGACATGAGACTTGGAATGAGTGAATTTTTCATTATTTCTGATGAGATCAGAAAAGACAAGATTTGCGATTTTTCTACCTTCGCAAGTTTTTATCTTTTTGATCGATTTTCTTTCAGCTTCGCTCCTTTGGGCCCTTTTTTCATCATCAGGTTCTTGCTTAACAAGTTCTTGGAAGGCAGGCTGCTTCTTGAATACCAACAAACAGCTGCTGAACTTGCAGTTGTTGCAAGGCTAGACGTGAAAACTGTGGAAAAAATGATAGAAAACCAGGAAAAACTCGGAAATATTTTAATTGTTTCTAAAGAATTCAACCAGTTCAAACTCAAACAAATCGGACTAAAAGTTGAAGAAATCAACGCGAAAGTCTTTTTAAGTGTTTTGAGATCTCTCAAGATTGACGAAATGTTTCCCTGTGAAAAAGCGATTCAATCTCGAATTCGTGAAATTTTTTCCATCAAATTTCACTTAAACGACTGGTCAGGACTTATCCAAAAAATGCAAAACGTGAAGATCCAACCAGATTTCTCATTATTTTCTCAGGACCTGCCGCTTTTCCAGTTTCAGCAGATTTTATATGAAGAAGAGAAGTCTTTCGCAGTGTACCCGAAAGGAGAACAATGGGCGAGTTCTGACCAGTTCGGTGACCTGAGTTTGTTAAAAAAAAGTCAAGAATGGCGAGTTTTCATCGATTTTTTATCAAGTTTCTTCGAAAAAGACACGAATTCTTCTTTATCTGGCGGAAAATACGGATGCGCCTTGATGGTGAAGCACTTTGCTCCACAAGTTCTTCAGAAGTTGTCGATCGGAAAGTTGATCTTCATGATCCAGACAGCAGTAAACGACGACATCCTTCGATACCAAAAAACTCTTCTTGTCTGGAGCGAAAATCAACAAAGCGCCTTGCCTGAAGACCTGATACAAGAGCGACTCGCGATTATCAGACAAGAAATCAACAAAATGCTTAAAAATAAACCAGCAGGGGTCCCCCTTGCCCAGATCCCTATAAATTTAAAGAGAAGACTCAAGTTCAATCTCAAGCTAAACGACCTCGGCTTTAAAAAACTGAAAGATTTACTTAAAGCCTTTCCTGAAGTCAGTCTTTTCCCTGAACAAAGCAAAAATCCTTCAGCTTTTCTGAATTTGCATCGAGTTAAGGTCAGTTCAATTGAAAGTTTTATTGTTGAAGTCGTTGAAAAAAATACTTTTAGTGTCAGTGAAACGAGTTTAGTCAGTGAGTTGAGGAAAGAGTTTGGAGAGATCAGTTGGAGTAGTTATGGATGCTCCGGGTTGATTGAGTTCGTTGACTTGAAGGTGAAAAAAGTGAATGTTATGAAAACTGGAAAGTCTTTTATTTTTATTGGAAGGGAAAGTGAGGAAGGAGAGCTTTCGATTAGTACTCATAATAGTGAGTACTTGGGACTTGTCAATAATGAAGATAGTGATGATGTCGCCTTTCGAGATGAAATGGTTGAGTTTTTGAGTAATTAGAGGTAGTGTAATTAAATATTTCTGCAAATTTTTCATTTCAACAGTCTTTTAAGCATACCCTATCCAAATACATTATATTTTTCAGTATTCAATTCTTCAATAATCTTTAAACAATACTAGAATTCCTAATCTTCTTATCAAAAAGGCAATAATCATTCAAGATGTTCTACGAACGACCCGGCAAGAAAGGTGTCGAAGAAGCCAAAACCAACCTTCAAAAAGCCATCGATTTAAAGAAATTCCAAAGACCAGCTCTGCAAGTCCAGGGTCTCTTTCGGTCATTTCTGTCGTCTCAGGTAGTTTCTTCTAAAATGCAGTCTTCAGTCGAGAGCAAACTTCAGGATCTTAAGAAATTGAAACAAATTTTAGGTGACAAGCTGAAGGCTCTTCCATTAAACAAGTTGATTCATCTGATCAGATGTTGTAAGATAGCGAAAAACAGAAAACTCGTGATTGAATTGAAAGATTGGATTCAGAATAGTCTGGATTCTGATGACATCACTTTGAACTTGTTGGGAACTCCTGAAAACTGGAATCTTTTTGTTTTTGTTGCAGTCAGTTATGCGGAATGCTTTTCAAGGAATAAAGATATTAGCAAGTACTTGGTTAATTTGATGGAAAATCATGGAAAAGTGGAAAAGTTTTATATGTTTTTGTTACTCATGCAACTTTGTTCTCAGTCGAAGTTGCTCAGTTCGGTGCAAAGACATTTGGAAAGGGAGATTTTGTTGAGTCCTCAAAACTTGATGAATGAAGGGATTAAGACGCTGTTAGATTTCATTGTGATAACTCATAATCTTTACTACTCAGTTGATACTAATCAGCTCAAACTATTGGATAAGAAGATGGTATATGAAGGCTTCGTCGAGATTCAGAACTTCATCGTTGAAAACATCTTATCAATCCCTAGAATTTCAAAGTTTCTGCTAAATCATCCTGGTTTTTTCCTAATCCGATGGAAAGAAATGATCCAAAGTTACTACTACGGCAACTTGGCTCTAAAGCCTCTAACATCCAGATACAATGAAAAAGAAATCTTTCTCTTCGGTAACCTTTGGGAGATCTTCCAAAACAAGCTCTTCACCTCAATGAGCCCATCAGACCTTGCACACTTTCTAACAACCTGCACAAGACTCGTTCGAAACCTGACTCCAAGTGTCTTAGAATGCAGTTCAAATGCGACAATCACTGAATCAGAAAACCTAAAAACCCTTCGAAAGCAAATTTCTTTATTCACAGATTCTAAAAACATTCCAAATCTTTTCATGAAAGTTTTGGGAAGTGACTCTCATCTCGATAGTGACTTGAATGAAGTGGCAGCTCTATCATTATGTGAAATTTACAACATTTTTCTAGAAAAATGCCAGGATAGTAAAGATGCTCAGTTTGTGGTCGCTGGGATTACAGGAGGAGTGGCTTTTAACAAGAACTGCTTGTATAAACTTTGGGATTTTCTTATCAGCTACTCAGGGCTGCAGGTCTTTCTGGACCTGCAGTCTCTTAACGACCGGTCTTCAAAAGTATACAGTTATGGACATGCTCTTGCATTATTCGCTAGTTCATTTAAAAACTATTTGCTGATTTCAAATGACAGCGAATTTCCTTTTATATTCACTAGAAGTGAGTTACAAGAAATGACTTACTTTTGTATTAAGTTCAGTAATTTGTTGGCTGTTTATGGAAAACAAGAGAATTTTTTAGAGAATATTTATAGGACTGTCACTTCTTTACTTACACTTTTACATGATTTCAACTTGAGACTTGCTTTTATCCCTGAAGAACATTTCTTTTTTGATGACTCTAGCTTGGCTAGAATTGTCAGTCAAAATGATCTGGTCTCTCGGGTTTTGAATCATTTTCCTTTTGCTATTCCTTTTGAACAACGGGCTAATATTTTGATGCAGAAAATCAGTGATACCAAGGGAGCTTATCAGATGGTCAGAGGAATTCGAATTATTGTTAGAAGGGATCGGTTTCTTGATGATAGTATTAATCAGCTCTTGCATGTTGATGACTTGAGAGGAAGACTTGAGGTTCAGTTTATCAACTCAGCGGGAACTGTTGAGGATGGATTTGATGCTGGAGGTCTCTTCAAAGAGTTCTGGACAAGTCTAAGCCAAGAAGTATTCAGACCAGACTACGGCCTCTTCAGTTCAACAAAAGATCACTGCCTATACCCAAACAGCAACTCCTCAATCTTCTTCGGAATGACTCACCTTTCAATGTTCCAGCTGGTGGGTCGAATAATCGGTAAAGCAATATTCGAGCGTATAACAATCGAGCCAAAGTTCGCCGAATTCTTCTTACAAAAGATGACCGGCAAGCACAACTTCTTAGAAGACCTGAAAAGTCTCGACCAAGAAATCTACAACAACCTAATGTTCCTGAAGAACTACGAAGGCAACTGCGAAGACCTGTCACTGACCTTCACAGTCAACAACCTCGACGGTTCAGAGCACGATTTAAAGCCAAAAGGCTCTGAAATCGCAGTGACAAGTCAAAACAAGTTAGAATACATCTACAAACTCGCCGATTACAAGTTAAACCAAGAAATCCGCCCACAATGTTCCGCTTTTTTTAAAGGGTTCAACGAGTTAGTCCCCTGTGCATGGTTGGCTTCTTTCACAGCAGGTGAAATGCAGAGACTTATTTCAGGAACTAGTGAAGAAATCGATTTAAATGACTTGAAAGTCAACACGAGGTATATTGACTGCTCGTCTTTTGACTCTACAGTGAAAAACTTCTGGAAGTGCATGGAAAGTTTTAATAATGATGAAAGGAAAATGGTTCTTAAGTTCGTTACGAGTTGTCATCGGCCGCCTCTTTTAGGGTTTAAAAACCTTCACCCGCAGTTCACAGTCAGCAAGTCGCCTATCAGCAGAGATGATGAAAAGTTGCCCACTGCTCAGACCTGCATGAATATCTTGAGAATTCCCACTTATAGTAGTTGGAAGGTTATGAAAGAAAAACTGCTTATTGCTATTAAGAGTGGAGCTGGTTTTGAATTTAGGTAATAGTTAAAGATCGTTAAATATACGGGAAAAACCTTGGAGGAGTTTTGAATGTTTTGAAACTAGACGCTTTCCTGATGATCGTAATTTGGGAATGGAACTTCCGGAGTAAAGAGAATGGAGGAACTGGTAACGGGTTAAAGAACTTAACCAGTCCTCGTAACTCATTCTTTGAAGCTCGTTTAAAATGTTTGGCTTGAATGAAATTTCGAGTTTTTCGTTGTTTTTTAAACGATTTACTTGCTCGGTTTTTTCTAGTTTTTCAACTTTTTTTATTAAGGACTTGTTTCGGGTCTTTAAACCTGAAAGTTCAGTGGAAAGTTTTTGAATGATTGTGCTTTTTGATAACTTTATTGATTTTGTCATTACTAAAGTCTTCAAAAGCTTGGATTTTGCGATTTTCAAAGACTTGCGAGAAAAGAGATGCTCAGGGTGAAGGGTAAAGTTTTGAAAAAATGATGGAAGAGTTGATTTTGTGCAGGGATTTCCTGAAATTTTTAGAATTTGAACTGAAGGAAAAACTGCTGAGAAGGCGGTATAGGTTTGAATTAAATTATTTGAAATGTCTAACTCGAGAATGCCCAGGTCTGATAAAGCTTCAATGCATGAAACCTGGTTGTTGCTTAGGTATAAGTAAGTTAAAGCTCTAAGAGACGATAAAGCATCGATATTTGAGATCCTGTTGTAAGAAAGATCAAGTTCTTGTAAGTATTTCAGCCTTCCGAAGCGTAGGATAGTTAAATGGTTATGAGAAAAGTCACAAAACTGGATAGATCTCGGAAGTTCACAGATTTCTTGTAAGGTGTTATGACAGAGAATCAGTTTTTCAAGTTTTTTTAAATCTTTTAAATCAAAAGGAAGACTCTGCATCCTAGTTTTCGTCATTTTGACCTCAACCAAATTCCTAAAGTCCTGAAGTCCAGAAAAATCATCAAAAGTGGTCAAGTCAATAAAAGTTAAATCTTGCGGGTTGAGTATTTTTTTCAATTCTTTCAAAGAAGACATTTTTATAACCCTGCATTAATTATTAATCCCTTAGATTCAAATCAACAATAGTTAAATAATACGTATTTATGGACACATACCTAATGAAAAGCCTCAAAACCTGCGAAGAGCCCCAAATTTCATTAAACCCAACAATGGTGAACCCGAGACTCTCAAGGTCCAAGTTAATTAATGACAAAATCCGACTCGAAACAGTAAAAAAACCTGAAAAAATAGAAAATTTTCTGAATTCTGAATGCAAAACAAAAGCTCTTCAGTTCTTTTTGAAAGAACTTGAACTTCGATTGGGGTATAAGATTCCTCAAGACTCGCTTGAAAATGTGGCTAAGTTCTTGAAAGGAAAACTTTCATATCATATTAAATGCTCTTTGGCTGAACTTCAAGAGTTCTCGAAAAAAATTGAGAAAATTTTGATGGAAGTTGAAAATTTTCAGTGCTTTTCGTGGAATGTCGGATTGGCAGGGGAAGAATTTGTTTTTTCTTTGAATGAAACAGACTCTGCGATGGTCAAAGAAGATTTGGCGTCTTTGGATCAGCAAATGATGGAGAATTTTCAATGGAATGAAAAAAATAGCTTTTTACCTGAAAGTATTTTGAAATTCTGTCAAGAGATTGAATATGACATGCAGAGAGAGTTTGAACAGTGCAAACTTGTTAGGTTAAATGAAAGTTGCTTGAAACTTAATCAAAAATCGAAATTTCTTATAGCTTCTGAAGTGAAAGACAGTAGTAAACGTAAAATGGAACTCGCTCAATTGAAGCATGACCTTGAATGGCAGAAGGAAGAACTCAAATTTATTATCGCACAGACTAAGTACAAGAAAAATGAATGCGTGACAAAAGAAGTCTTACTAAACAACCAAATTTCCAGAATAAGAACCCGAAGAGTATCAATGGCCCAAGAACTCGAAAACCTCGAATTTGAACAGGAAAAACTCGATTCCCAAAAAGAAAAAATCCAAAATCTCATCACCTTCCTAAGCAAATCTCTAGAAACCATCCTAAAAAAGCCCAAAAAATCCTCAGAATGCGCTTCCACAATAACATCAGATATAAAACTCTTCGAAAACGAGTTAAAATCTCTAGAAAGACAGCTAGCATCATGTTCTTCACTCGAATCCGATTCAATAACAACTAAAATTTACCGTCTAAAGACTAAAATTTCCAGTTTAAAGTCAATAAACGTGATAAACTCTTCTCTATCTTCCGCAACGAGCGCAAAAAATCTAATGAGCAGCTTAAAAAAAGTCTATAAATTTTCAAATAACTGCAAAAGTCCTTGTTTGCCTCGATCGAATCCTTTAAATGGAAACATTTCAACAAGTCCATCAAAAAAAGAAACTTGGTCAGGAATCTCGACTTTAAAGACTGACAGAAGCCTTTCAGTGGGACTTGCAAGTCATTTAGACACAAATGATGAAAAGTACTCGAAAGATGAATTTTTTAGGAAACGAGAGACGAGACTTGCGGAAAAAGAAGAAATGGTTGAAATCGCTCAAGAAAGAATTTTAAAGAAAATTGCAGGGCAGGATGAAGTTAACTCTATTAAAATCCTAAAAGCTGAAAATCGCAGGATTAAAGCAAGACTTATAAAAAATGAGAAGAACTTGGAAAATGAACTTGAAGATATGAGAAATGTGAAAAGTTCTGTAATTGAAAAAGAAAGAGAACTTGACTTGAAGTTAAGTGATGTTGATGAAGAAAAATGGAGAGTCAGTCAAAGTATCGAAGACATTTTAGAGTACTTGAATACCTTCATCAATGAATTAATTTAATTGATTATGAATAACTTGATCCACATTCTTCCCTGAGAATATTTTCTTGAATTGAATAAACAGTTATTCTAATTGATATTCTCTCTAATGTCGAATAAATGAAAACACAAATCAAGCTTTTAATTGCTTTACTAGTCTTGTTTGTGTTTTCTTTTAACTTTTTTATTTTAGCCTTTTATCAAAAGAACACAGACGAAGGGATTCTTCAGGTAAGCACTTTTCAGACTAACACCCCAATCGACTCTCAAAGTCCCAACAAAGAAGAACCCTTTATTCACTCCAACTCTTCCACTACTCCCAATCAAAACCTTTCAACCATTGAAGAACTTTCCCTCTTAACAGGCGAAGTTCCCTCATTCCATCCAAATCTTCTGAAAAAGCATCTAAAATCCTCAGATTTCTTTAACCTCGAGCGTCATCGAACCCCAAAAGTTTCAGAATCAACGAAATGCGAACTTTTAAGCTATGGAATCTTTCCAGAAGAAGACTCGATGTACTTCATTTCGAAGCCTTTTTCCTGCCTTCGACCTTCTGAAGACGTGATTCGTGAAGAAAATTTCGTGATTCCTTGCGAGCAGAACCCTTTGATTTACGTTCCTAAAGCTGAAGATAACAACTTTATCGGAGGTGGAGACTACCCCAATCGATGGGTTAATAAAAAGTCAGTCGCTTTAGACGGCGCTGAGTTCGCTTTAGGAAAATGTGGGACTCGGTATTTCGCAATGGTCAGAAACGTTTACAAAGCCAAAGCAGCTACCAGGGCAAAGGAACTCACTGAAAAAATCATGAAAAATCAAGGAAATACAGGAAAAAGTAAAAATTTTAACTTTATTCTGCTAGTTGTTGACTCGATGTCACGACAGAATTTCTACAGAAATATGAAAAACACTGCAAAATACCTGAAACAAGAACTTAACTCGGATTATGTTGTTTATGATTTTTTACTTAATAATGCTGAGGCTCCTACAACCGTTCAAAACTTGTCACCTCTCTTCCTAGGAGAAAGGTTCGACCCTTACCTCAAGAAAGTCAACGGAAAACATGGAGATATCAATGATTTACCGAAATTTATCAGTCATCAAAACCAGTCAGCTCTTTGGGTTGAATTCGAAAAACATGGATTTGTTTCAATGTTTTCAACTGAAAGCTACAATGATTTCATCAGTGCTGCCACAGGACGAAAGGTCTTGACTGATCACGTCCTTGGAACCTTTTGGAAAGTTTCAGGAAAAGAGTTGAAATTCGTGGAATTTTCAACAACTGCTCAATGCATTGCAGGGAAGATGCCTCATGATTATTCCTTGAAATACTCTAAAGACTTCATGAAAAACTATGAAAAAAATAATCGAGCTACTTTTTTAGTAATTAACACAGCACATGAAGAGACCTGCACAAGAATTAAAACTTTAGACGACCCGATGAAAAACTACTTGAAATGGGCACTTGAAGAAAATGAAGCTGATGAAACAATGATTGTTCTTATGGGGGACCATGGAAGGTATTTTAAAGCAGTGACTCTTGATAGCTATGTTGAAAAGTTCTTACCTGCGCATTTTGTTATCGCCAGCAAGTCCTTTGTGAATCGAGTCGGAATTGATAAAGGGTTGGAAATGAACCAGGACAAGTTTCTTGCGCGGCTTGATTGGTATGAAACTTTAAAGTTTTTGCCACAGATGATTTATCAGGAAAAACCTGCAGATTCCAGTAAAATCTTGGAATTTAAAAAGACACTTCAACACCCTGCTGTTAATTTATTTTATGAAGTCGCAAAAGATGAGAGGGATTGTTTCAGTCTTGGAATCGATAAAAATGCTTGTGTTTGCAAAACGAATCTTTTAGAAATCAAAGATGCGAAAAGTTTTGAAGACTTTGTGAAAAATGGAATCGATATTATTAACCAGGTGGTAAAAGAAAAGAATTTTTTTGAAAAATGTGGAAAAATCACTTTTAAAAAAGTTCTTAGAAGTGAAAGTTATAAAGTTAGCAAAGATTTTAATGAAGATGTTAAAGTCTTTGCTGAAGTTGATGTGGAAGGGAAAAAGTTTGTTTTGGTCTTTTGCATATTTTATGATTATGAAAGAGCGCTTATGCAGGGATTGAATTTGAATAAGAAACTCGTTATGAGAACTAGCATTTTGGATAGGATTAACAAGATACAAGGGAACAAATTTAAGGTATATAACGTTTTCATTGATGGAGAAGCTCTTGATTTAGGTCTGCCTGATGATTTAAATTATTTGTGCAGGAAGTAGTTAAATGGGTTAAAGATGAATAAGGAATTTCATGTTAAGTGATTAGGTTGATGCTGAATATTTTAAAGAAAAATTATTCTAATGAAAAATATTCTTAGATAAATTTCTTTGTTTATATTTAATAATAAGCCTTATTTGAATAGTCATTCTTCCTAAATTTTTCAAATTTTGTCATTTAATATTTGATCTCTGTTTAAAGTTAAAGATTTTACAAACTAGTTAGTTTTTATAACATTTGTCTATAAAATATGGATTATCAATCCAACTATTTTCAGAATCAACATTCAATTCAAGACATAAATCACTACATTAGATGTGAGCCTTGTTTGATGGAGCATCTTCCTAATGCAATAGAACCTGATCATTGCTTACTATGTGGAATCTTCCAGTCTTGCCCAAAAGCTATAAACTATTGTCAAGATTGTTCTCAACACTATAACCTAAATGCCTCATTTAAATGTGAGTTATGCGATACAAATCACTTGATTCGCTGGATTAAATGTAAAGTTAATGGCTGCTCCAATTATGTTAATAGAAATAATATTGATCCTACTTATTACTCGGTTTTTTGTGATGCCCACAAAGGAAACTGTCTTTACTGTTTAGCATTCATTACAAATGACCAAATCACATGTTCTTTATTCCATTCATATCACCGAAAATGCTTTATTAAATGTCCAGAAAGTATAAAATCCTGCAAAAACTGTGTAGATCTCTACGATTATCACATCGCTAATTTCACCAGTTCGAAAACAGGAGAATATTGTTCATTCTGCAATTTATACATGAGTGACTCGATAGCGACCTGCCTTCAAAGCATCTTTATATGCCGAGAACAATGTCCACAAATCGACAAATTCATGAATGTCTCGATCGACTGCAACTGCGTAAGATGCAACATTTACAAAGACCTTCAACAAGAGCTAAAATTATGGCTAGCAACTTGTTCTCAATGCCATAATTTCACAAAAATCGCTCATAAGTCAGTTTGTGGAAATTACAAATACTGCCAAGACTGCTGCAATAAGAAGATGACTACTATTTACCTATGCAACTGCAACATATGCATCGATGGAAAAGTTTACTTAAGAAGCTGCGGAATATGTGGTGTGACTAAACTTGAAGTAAATATCAAAGAATGCTCTTCTAAAAATTACTACTGCAAGGATTGCACCCAATCTTGGGAAAAAATCCAGAAGATCCCAATGATCTGTTTATGTGAAATCTGTATCGGAATTTATTTAAAATTTTTTACGGGACCTAAAAAAACTATTCCTTGTTTTTACTGCAAAAAAGACTTCAGACCAATGAAAAAACCGGATTCTTCAGATTCTTTTGTTGCTTGTTTTAATTGTCGAAGGAATGGAATGCCTCATGTTGTAGGATGTACTTGTGAAGGATGTCAGAGGTACTCCTTGATAAAAGTAACTCAAAAATGTAAAAATCACCCAAATCGGCCATCACAGGTCGTGACAAGTTGCAGGAAGAATTTTTGTTTTGAATGTATTTTTCAAGAAAACGCTCATAAATTTCCAGGTTTTTTATACTGGTATTCCCAGGGTAACTTTGAATGTATGAACAAGCCTTTTTCTTTCAAATGTCCTGATTTAGGCTGTGAATTTACATTCAACTTACCAGTTTCTTTAGTTCTTGAAAAGTTGAAAATATTCACAGAGATGAGTAAACCAATTATCGAGTTATTCACTCCTTATTTCGAAGGAATCAATTTCAATTTTTACAAATGCAACTGTGAGAAAATCTGCGCTGTTTTCAATGATTGCGTCATTGGATGCACTTGTCCTGGGTATGTCGAAGAGATTCCAATGGGGTACTAAAAATGATTAGATGAATTAGGTTATTTCTTATAAGTCTTAACTTTAGTATTTATAAACATTCGGCTTCTGCCGTGTTAGGATAAAACCTGTGATTTTATCAGAAAACAACCAGGCCACAATAGTAAAACCAACAGTCCAAATGAAAAACATGTAAAAGTTCGAGTAAATCCAACGAGTCGACAAAAAAGCAAATCCAAGGTAAATGCTTATCCCGAATCCACAAGACTCTGACACGATTATCACAGCGAAAGTATCAATGAACTCTTGAAATACGCTTAATGAACTAAAGGAAAATAACCATGGGTATCGTAATTCTGCACCTTTTGTTAAAGAATAGCAGGAAATTCCTAGCGATAAAAAAATTGAACTAAAACTTGAGATCATCAACAGTCCAGAAATCGCTCCAAAGTCAAAGTCTTGAAAAACACAGGCTTGGTACCCGCTGAAAGAACCTAAAATCAAGAACTTTAAAAGAGTCTTTAATGATGATCTCTGACTGTCCTTTGATGTTTTTAATATGAATAGACCTAGTGGTAGGAAAAGGAAAGAGCAGAATATTGAAGCCAGGGGTGACCAGTACTGAGATTTGAATGAAAGACTTAGAGATGAGATTAAAGGACTCGTGAGAAGAACTGAGAGTTTCAGACGATTTTCCATTATCTCTATTTTTCAAGAGTTGATTTTATCAAGTTTTGAAAAAACTTTCAAGGTGAAGAAGGATTTATTAACTAACCAGATAATTAATTATTCAACTTTTTCGGCTCAGCGTAGTCAATACTTCCAGCAAGTGAGAAAGGAATATTCGGACTATCCAGCAAGATCTCGAAATTTTTTCCATCTCCTTTAAATGTTTGATCAGGAGTGACCATTTTTCCATTACGATCCACAATGACCCCTCTTTCAGTCCCCGGTTTAAAATGATCTTCACTATCAGAGCTGAAATAAACCATATTTTCATCATAATTCTCTACTTTTTCCAACTCATTACTTGTATCCTTCCCAAATGAACCATGATCTTCCTTGCCAAAGTTAGGACTTTTCGATTTAAAACATTCTTGCTTTACAGTCGGAACTTGACTTTCCCTGAACGGGTTCTCTTCAAGTTGATTTCTTCCAGTTTCAAATCCCATATCAGAATACGAAAGTTTTGTTACAGAATTTCTGTCATCGTCTCCAGAGCCTTTTGCCTTCTTTTTCTTATTTTCATGTGAAGAAGTGCCAGGTAATGACATGACAGGGACAGTCGAAGTTGAATAATTAACAAAGATCTGAGGACTGAATTCAAGAAATAAAGGTTCTATTTCAACGACTCGGGTTTCTTTAGCTTCAAGAGAAATATAGTCCCATCTTCGGCTTTTCCAGGTTAATATGTTTTTTTCGTGTTTTCTTAACAGTTCTTTGAATCTTAGAGAAAACTTTACCTTCGGGGTGGTGCAGATGATGACCTTATCAGCAGAAAGTTTGTAAACTGGAGTTCTAAGCTTGGGGCAGAAATTTTGCTGTTCTTTCACATTTTGAATGGTTTTTTGAGTCAAGTCAACTTTCAGGATATCTGAGTTGAGAGTGTTTTTCTTATGAAAAATGATGAGATTTTCATTCAAGAAGAAGCAAAGTGGCTTCTTTATCTGACTTTCCAGTTTGATTCCAAGATTTTCTATAATGAAAGAGTCGAGGTTTAACTTGAAGATCGAGTTAGAAAAAGTATGAGCTCGAGGAATGAACCCTGAAACCACAAACAAAGAATCTTTAAAAAAAGTGACTCCAGCTTCTTTTAACAAATGCAAAGAAACTCGTTCTCTTCCAAGAGTAAGCTTCGGGAATAACTTTTCCCAGTAGTTCCCGTCGATAGAAAGACGAAGTAAGAAGTTGTTTTCTTTTTTTTCAAGCACACTGAAGACATAGTAAAGAAAACCTGAATACTCGAAACTATAACCTTTGTGACTTCCTTGGTCTAAAGAAGATCTTGTTTTTATTGATCGGTCGAGAAGACGGACTTCGAGACAGGATTTGGAAAAACCTGAAGATGACTTTCCTCCTGTTATGAAAAATCGACCCTCGGATGGCTCGCTTATTGAAATGTCTTTGGTTATTGAACAGGAGTCTGGTAATGGAATCTTCTCGCCTGAGTCGTTTGAAAAACGTAGGATTAATGATTGAAGGGAAAAGTCAGGGTAGACTTCTTTTATACTGCTGCTGTCTGAGATGCTGCAACATTTGCCCATTTATTGTAAGAGATTCATAAACTATCATCGTTATCGGAAATAACTTCTCTATTTCAAACTATCTAAATTAAGCAATTTATTATCTTGTTTTTTTCGTTTTTGAATAGAGCAACTAGCTTATAATTCGATTCAGATTCTTTCAACACAAATGCTCTTCCAGAATTATCCTTACAAAACACTTCATAAAACTTTTTATCATTCTTTAAATCATTGAAAAACACATCAAAAATTCTATCAACTTTTAAATCTTTGCATTTTTTTCCATAATTTTTAATCAATTTTTCTACTATTGTTTTAACATCTTTAGAACTTTCATCTTTATACTCGATATAAGGACATATTTTATTTTCATCATCAAGAAACTCACATTTTTTTCTCGTAACAAAAGTTTTAGTCAAATCAAAAACGTTTTCTAATTCAAATTGAAAATCATTATAATCATTCCCAGCAAAGCTCCTAAGAGTTTTATAAAAATCGAATAGATTAACAGCCACTTTTGTATTATTTTTCAAAGCCGTTAAATTGACATGATTTTCAGCTTTTTTATTGAGATACAAGAAGTTCATAGGCAAGTTTCTCTCAAAATACCCAATCGTTGTATTTTCCATTGAGTCTACCTTAAGTCCATTATCACTCATTATCAAAACAACGACTTTATCCTTGTTATGATCAACAGTTTCATTCACCTGAATTAAAAACTTCGTGATTTCTTTATCAATCTTTTCCAAATTATCAGAATATTTTTTCGCTACTGAAAAATGAACAAAAGCGAATTTATTTGAATCTTTTTCATTATTCCAAAAATTCCGAAGCAAGTCAAATCTTACATCAAAACCTTTCCATTTCGAATATTTTTCATCAAATCCCGAAAATTTAACAGATTTCAAATTTTTAAAGATTGAAAAATCCTGATCGATATCATTTTTCAGCAGCTCTTTCAATGAAACCGGAAAATCTTCATAAGAAAAGAATGTTTTAAACTTTTCATTTGAAAAATGTTTGAGAAGTGATTGAGAAGTTTGAAGATCTGTTAAAAAATCATGACCAAGTTTCGGAAAAAGATAAGAATTTTTTTTTTCTGCTGATAAAAGCTTGTGACTTTGCCCGAATAGTAAAATTTCAGCGTTTTCTGAAGAGTTTTCTGAAAATATCTGAGTTAATTCAAAGTCAAACCAGGATTCCTTGGAAGAGTTGAGATATTTTATGAGAGTTGGAAGTCTTTTGAAAGCAGATGCTCGAGAAATAGAAGAAAGACTGATAATGATGATGTTTCTTGTTGTTTTTTTTGGGTCTTTTGGTTTCAGGTTGGGTGCTAGTGGATGGTAACTAAAGAAAACTTGTGGTTTTGAAGTACAATTAATAAATGAATACTCTCCAGGAAGTAGCTCAAGTTTTGAATTATCCAAATGCTTTAAAATGATTTTTTCGTCGTTGTCTTCTAAAGCACTTCCTTTGTAGAAGTTTAAATTTTCGCAAGCTTTGTTCGAAATAATTAATTTTCCTTGTTCAAATTTCTCTGAAAATTCAGAAGTGACAGAGGATTTGAATTTGTCAATTTTCTCAGAATAAATCAGATTCAAGGCAGGTTTGACGATTTTTTCATCTTCAGGAACTTTAAAAAAATCATTACTTTCGAATATCAAGGGTTTATTCTTTAAATCGTTTAGATATTTATCGATTTTTACTGTTGAATGGTCATTCTCACATTGAAATTGATTAGAACTAGGAGACTCAGATTGAAAAGAACTATCAGATTCACTAGAATCGTCAAATTCAGAGTTATTCGAATCCTCAGAGTTCAATAAATCTTCAGAATTTTTAGAATCCTCAAAGTTATTCGAATCCTCAGAGTTCAATAAATCTTCAGAGTTCAATAAATCCTCAGAATTTTTAGAATCCTCAGAATTTTTAGAATCCTCAGATTTATTCGAATCCTCAGCTTTATTCGAATCCTCAGCTTTATTCGAATCCTCAGCTTTATTCGAATCCTCAGTTCCATTCGAATCCTCAGTTCCATTCAACTCCCCAGTAAAATTCCCATCAACAGACCCTCCAGTTTGATTTTGATACTGCTCCTCAAGTTTCAGCTGTTCATCAGTCATAAAAAAAACATTCACAACATAAATCATGAGAAGCCCTACAAAAATAACAATCGCTTTCCTATTCATTATAAAAATCCTGAAATAATTAAACTTTTCACAGGTGTCTTCACAACACTCTCAATAATAATGGCTACATTTATAGCAGGTTTCATCATCGGAGGTTACACAGGCGCGTTACTTCGAGAAGAATACACGATTCCGACTTCTGAGAAGATAAGTCAAGCCTTCGAAGTGTTTAAATCAAACGAAAAAATAATCCACCGCACAACAGATCCTAAGAAGCCCGAGTCATCTCCCAATACTTAGTAACTCGAATAAATGGACGCATTGTCTCTGAAAGAAAGAGGAAACGAGGAGTTCAAAAAGCAGAACTTTTCCTCAGCAATCGAATTTTACTCACAAGCCATTGTAGTCTTCACATAGCTCAAGTCAAACGACCCCAACATCCTTTACTCCAATCGAGCTCAGTGCTTTCGCAAACTTGGTGACTGGAAAAAGTGCTTTGAAGACTCGCTTGTCGCGATTGAAATGGATGAATTTAACATCAAAGCTCAGATGTTGTGTGGACAGGCCTTGTTGCAACTTGGAAAACAAGACCAGAACCTTGTTAACATTGAAAATGGTCTCAAAAGACTGACTAGGGCTTATTCTTTATGCTCAAGTCAGAATAAAAGGAATTTTGAAAAAGATATCCTTGTTTACATCGCCAGAGGAAAAAAACTCTTGTGGTATAAAAAAAAGGAAATTGAGGGAAAAGAAAAAGAAGAACTTTTTCAGTATATTCAAAGTGTTGAGAGAAATAACTTGAAAGTACCTGAAGAACAGAAAAGGAATAACTTGGAAGAGCTCAGGGTTCTTTTGTTTGAAAGTGAAAATGAACTTAGTATACCTGAATTCATGATTGACCCTCTTAGTAAGAAGATTATCAGTGATCCTGTTATTTTACCTTCTGGGAATTCTTTTGATAAGGATAGTCTTCATGCTTTTTTCAATGTTAATGGATCAGTTGATCCTATTACAAAGTAAATGATAGACAGGGATAGGGTTGAACCTGGACTTATCTTTAAAAATCTTACTTTGAAGAAAATTATTGATGAGTTCATGGAAAGGTAAATGAAAAATAGCAACCCTTGGGCTTTTGAATGCACTGGTAATGAGGATTATAACTCTATTCAGTTTTAATGTAGTTTAACTAAGGCTTTAGTAATGTATAAACGTTCTTGATCAGAAAATCGTGAAGGTCGGAGGATTTCATTATTGTTGGAGATATCAGGTAGGTTAGGAGAAGAAACCTCAATGCGATGAAAAAGTTTGCTGATGGGAGGAAGGAGAATAGGAGAGTTGTGATGCAGTTTAATAACCAGTATGTCATCCAGTACTTTTCTGATGAGAATAGACTTGCATATATTGGGTAGGCTAGGGCGTACACCTCACAAATAAATTGCGAGTAGCATCCAAAAAGAACCTGTGAAAAGATACAAGACATTAAAATAACAACCGAGCTTCCAGTTTCAATTCCAGTTTTCGCTTCTACCCTCTTAAGTATCTTGAATGCCTTAGTCTGATTATTAAGTATCTCAAGTCGAGTATTAACTTCCGCCATGATTCTGTACATATTATATCGAACAACAAATAAACTATCTATTTTTTTTTCCCCTTTTTCCCCTTCTTTCCCTTTTTCTTCTTCCCAGCAGTGCTAGGGTCGAATCCAAGAACTGCCCTAACAAAAAGATGATAATCCATTGCTTCTTCAGGCTTCATACTCACAGGAGCAGGCATAACTTCTATCAACTCCTTCAGTCCTGCAGTTTTCGCATAAAAACTCGCATTGCACCCGGCAGTATCACGGATTTCAGGGTCAACACCAGCAGTTAATAAAAACTTGGCAAGTTCTACATTTTTCTGTCTTACCAGAATATGGAGACCTGTTTGGCCGACTTTATTTCTGGCATTGATGTCGGCTCCGGCTCTTAGAAGGAGTTCGATTATTTCTTTGTTGCCTTTTTCACATGCCTTGTGTAAAGCAGTGTAGTAACCGACGTCTAAATGTGTCGGAATGTTCGGGTCCGCCCTATGCGACAATAAAAGTCTAACCGTACTGGGAGTATTCATTTCACATGCGACATGAAGTGCAGTTTTACCATTAACGTCCTGATCATTAACCCCAACTTCTCTTCTCTGAAGCATAGTAGAAGCTTCTTCAATTTGTTGGTATTTCAAGTAGTAAAACAGCAGGTCAGTTCCGATAGTTCTTGCTTTTAAACTTTGCATTTATGGCTAACTACTTATTTAAAGTGACGCTCGAGTTGATCGAATCAGGTCGATTCACCTTTCTAGACGTTTGGCTTTTAAAAGCTCTTAAAGTCTTCGGCTTGGCCTTTAAAGGTGAATCCCGTTCACAAAAGACGGTCTCATCTTCCGAGTTCTCTTTAAGAATCTTCAAGTCTTCTACAATACTTCCTGATTGCACCCTGGGCAGTGCTGAAATCATTGAAATTCGATTTTGACTGAAAAATCTGAAAAAAAACGATGATCCCGGCGATAAAATCAACAAACTTCCAGAAAAAGAAACTAAAAACAACTCAACCCAGTCCTCAGGTACTGAAAAGCTGAGATAAAGATAAGCAAATCCTGCACAATTTAAAAGGAAAATGAAAAGATGAACGAAAAGTGTCATACAGAAAAATTTTGAATTTTTCAGGAATTTGAAATTAAGGAAAGTGAGAAAAATATTGAGTAACTCACTGGATATCAATGGAACTATTTGTTGACCCTGGCCTTTTGTTAGCAGTTTTTCTGAAAAGAGATAAGAAAACAAGTAGCAAAGGAAAAGTAAGTTTGAAGTTGTTGAAAGTAGTTTGAATGAAGTCAGAAATCGCCATGGTCGAGGTTGAGTGATGGTCAGACTTGAAAGAGGATAAAGCGTGAAAAAGGTTTTTTTATCTTGAGTCGCTGAAACTTCTCCTTTGTCAAGTTTTAGAAAGAGAAGGGTTGTTAGTCCTAAAAGAGAAATCACTGAACCGATTGCCCATTCTATGTAAAGATAAAAGGGACTCGAAGTACTGTAGTAGGAGATTTGGAGATACCCTGATGAATAGATGTTTATTTTTTCTGAGTCTGAACTGCAGATTTCTTGTTCCCAGCCAGAACTGCCCAGTCCAATGCAGTCTTTGATCGAATCACTTGAAACTCGCTTTAAAATCACTTGAATCGGGCTTGTTAAATAAAAACTCGCCATCGACCTGTTGTTTAACTTCAAAGTATAGTTCTCATAATCAACCTCTGAATAAATCTTTAAAGAAATATAAATTTTTTCATTCAACTCAAAGAAAATCAACTCAATGTCTAAAATTTCTGAAGAGGGAAATTCGTTCATTTCAGGAAAGTTTAGAGAAAGAATTGAATTTGAGAAAGTTTTACTTGAGTAAAAACTTTGATGACCTCGAGATGTGAAGAGAAAGACTTCTGAGGTGTGAATAGTTTTCATGTTTGGATAAGAGTTTTTTAGAGATAGTTTAGTGATTTCATGAGAAAAGGTGAAAATCTTTTGAAGTTCTAAAGAATTTTTCAGATTTGAAAGAAATTCCATTAAAGACTCGCCTTGAGATTCACTGATTTCTGTCTTCATCTCTGAAAGAAAGTCAAAAATCAAAGAAAAAGTCAAATTCGCTGTTTTTGAAATAAAGTTCTTGTCACACGAGAAAAAAATATCTAAACAACTGATAAGCAGGTCAAGATTATAAGAATCTCTGCTGACTTCCTTGAAGTACTCTTCAAAATATAAGAAAATTTCTTTAAAAGTGCCAAATTCCGTGACTTTTCCAATAAAGTTAATAAAACTGACAGGTAAATCATCATAATTTTTAATCTCATTCAAGAAAAGTAGTAAATAGTCTGCATCTTTTAACTCTTCTAAAACCCTTGATTTTTTATAGTTTTCTTTGAACTCCGAGCAAAGTCCAAGTGAATCACAAACTTTGACCTTGACTTGTTGAGTAAAGTCCGGAAGTCGTTTTTTAATCAAAGGTGCTAAAACAGGCGAATTTAAATAAACACTTTTTCCTTCTCCACTCACACTGAACTGATACAAAAGAGGATTATCCAGATCTTTATCAAAACATCCAAAACCATTGATAACCGAGTAACTTTCCTTATCTTCTATTTCAATACCACTGCAAAAAGGTGCATCATTTGTACTGATTAAAATAAATGATGAGATTCCTTCTGTCTTTGCAAGAATTTCTAAAGTTAATGTGTAAACAATTCCGAATTTCAGGAAATTTTGAGGAAGGGATAGATAAGAATAGCTTGAATCGAGAAGAAGTTCTTGTCCTTCACTTGAAAGTTTCCAGTTGAATGTTAGAGATTTGATTGACTGGATTTCTGCTGAAATTCGGAAAAGGACTCCTGGGTTGATCTTGGATGAAAGGGGTTTTAGTAGAACTTGACCTGGGGATTTTGATGATCCTTTGATTTGGATGGTTTTTGTTGAAGTTTTAGAGGGACTTGATGTGGATAGGGATATGAAATAAAGATTTTCTGGGATAAGTTTGCCTTTTGATATTATTAGGTCTTTTGAGTTTTGGTTCCATACTAGGTAATAACCGTCTTTGTCTTTGCAGATGTCTGAACCTTGAAGACAGGTCCAGGAATATGTAAAAGACTCTTTGGGGTTATCAGGATCACTAACAATCGCACTTATTCTAAACTCAGAATCAACCGAAACTTCTCCAGAAGACCTAGAAAACTCAACAACCAAATCACTCATCAAAACAAATAAATTCAACCCAGCAGAACTACTCCCTCCCTGCTTTCCCTTAACCTCAATTCCAAAGCTATAATTCTTCCCAGTTTCCAAAACAAAAGGTGGAATTTCAATATTTCCCCTAAAAAACCCAACAGATTTCAAATCAATTTTCTCCTTTCCAAGATACTTCAACTGAAAGCTCCAATCATCATCTCCACAACTTTTCACAACAGTCGAAGTTCTAAAACTTTGACTTCTTTTAACAGTCGCAAAGTTCCCTGAAGTCATTTCCACAGTGAATCCGGTCATATTAAACACCTTGACAGTCCTCGAATCCTGACTCATTAAATTAAAAAGTCGATGTCTTGCAACCAAAGTAAAAACAAAAGTCCCTTCAAACAGTTCAAAACTCAAAATATTCAAAAAATTTTCCTTAAAAGAAAGAACTCGATTTTGAAGGTCTTGATTTTCAGGACTTGTTTTAAGTTTCCAAGAATAGCTGACATAAGGATCAGGGCAATTTGAAAATACTGACAAGTACCCTTCTCCACATTTAGTGAAAAAACTCTCAGGGGCTGAAAGGCAGGTTTTTGGAGGTGATACAGTTTTAGGTAAGATTAAGGAAAGTTTAAGCTGCTCGATTTCTTGAGTGCAGAGAGAACCAAAAGCTTGAATGAGAACCGCGTCGACTTCTACAGTTGAAGGCAAAGGTTCGCAGTTGACTTGGATCAGCAGGGCTCTTGAATTTTCCCAGATGCAGGTGAAGTTGTCGCATGTTGATAAGGAAATAAATGAGGCACATGATGGGAAAATTGTTTGAGAAACTGTTCGGTTGAATGAGACTTTTATTGACTTGTAGTCTGAGAGAAGTTCTGCTGAGATTTCAGATTTTTTGAAGTAGTTTCCGCATTTTATGCAGAATCCTTGGATTAGAGAATAACCTGAATTGCAGACACAGGTTTTTAAGGTGTCGGAAAAATGACTGTTCTCGATGCACTCGCATTTTCCTTTCTGTGGTTTTGCGTTTTCTATGCAGGTTAAACATTTTTCTGTGGATTTAGGGTCGTAGCAGAGAGGGTCTGGGTTTATGTTTTTTGTTATTGTTATGGAGCCGGACTGATAAAAACCTTCACATTTCGCTGAAACTGAGAAAAATCCAACCTCATCAAAATAAATCGAAAAATTCAAAGACCCAGAGTTAGTCGCCTTAACCAAAGTTCCCCCAACTGCAGAATAATTCGAAAAAATTTCCACTTCAACCAGATTCTTATAAAGTATCAGATCATCTCCAAAAACCTCAACTTTCAAATCAACCATAAACCCAGCTTTTCCATTCCTCGGTAAATAAAAGTCAAGTCTTTTAACCGAATTCCTAACAGAAAGTCCATCAAATTGTTTAGATGTAATCCCAGAAGACACAGGAACAATAGAAAAATTTCCATTAGACAAAATTCTAAGTCCATTGAATTCAATCGACCCGAAAACAGTAGTTCCTGTAAAAGTCCCTGAAAAAGTTCCATTTGAACTAAGTTGCAAAGTAACAAGATAAGCTCCATTAATACTTTCCACATCCTCCTCCTGCACATTCATGACCTTAACAACCACATCAAAAGCATCACTACTACTTTTCGGCTAAATAAATCTTACAAAAGGACTAACCGAAGTGATTTTAACCACAAGTTTCTCAATGTTCAACTCACAACTGCCAGTGACTCCTGCAAGATCAAATCTCAAAGTCTTACTTCCTGAACTGGTAAAGTAAAACTGCGCAGTTCCTCTGCCGTTTACAACTTGAACACTTTTATCACCTAAAAAGTTCTCAGCACGTTTTTCAGAGATCTGAACAGTCGCACTTTGAGAGAAGAGATTCAAGTCCTCTCCAAAGACCTCCACCTGGACTTGAATATCGAAGAAAGGACTGAATCTACCTTCAGGAAGCTTCGGAGTTATTTTAAATGGAAAGTTGAAAACTTCTAACTCAATACTTGATCCTGAAATAAGTCCTGGACTTTCTGCTTGGAGATTAAAAAGACCTGATGAAAGAATTCTTATGTCGATGAAGTCGACTTCACCGTTTTTACTTGTTTTTGAAGAAATTCCTGAGATTTTGAAAGGACTGGGAAGTGAAAGGGTTATTTCGTATTCGCCGAAACGAGTTTCTTTGAATTGAAGGGAATTGTCGAAAATTGATACTTTTATTGAAAATTTGTCTTTACTTGATTGTGGCTATGAAGAGATTACTGGTGGAACTGGAGGCGATAGTTGAAGCTTTAGAGGGAAAATTTCGATTGAATAGGGAAATGTTATTGTTGGGCTTTTTAGTTGGAGTGTTTTTAGACCGGATGAGGTGAAATATATGTCGAAGATTGAGATGCCTTTGGATGAGGAGGAGGACTTTGAACCTTTTAAGGTATTTGTTGAATCGAGAATTGATAGAGGAGTGGATGGCTCGTATAAAGTACCTTCTTCTGTCATTAGGCTCACTGTTAGGGAGAAGTAAAAGTTTACACTTGGGGTTGGATCGGATGATGATACTGTAAATGAGTGTAGGACATTTTTAATAGTAATCAATTCAGACTCAGCAGATTCAAGTAAATCCGCTGATACCTTTACACGAGCAGTTCCCTGTTTTTTAATCCTAATTGCATTAAAACTAGCGAATCCTGCAACACTAACCGAAATCGGATTTCCATCAAGTGCAGCATCAAACCCATCTCCCACAACCGATAAAACAACAGAATAAGGTCCATACTCAGATTCAACCTTATTAACTTCACTGTTATAAACAGCGACTCTAACACTAAAAACCTCTGAAGTAAATAAAGGCTAAATAATCATTACCCAAGGACTAATTTCCACGATTTTCAACTTCGGTTTCATCAAATCAACAAAGACACTTTTCTCAACATTTCCAGAACTCGCTTTAATTTCAATCCTTCCACCAATTCCAACATGCATCAAAAGACTTCCACTTCCAAAACTAGTCAAAACATTGCTCTGAGCAATAACAAGTCCATTTTGCAAAATATTCACAGTCACAGAAGCCGTTTCTAAAAATAACTTCAAGTCTTCAGTGCTAGTTTCAACAGTCACCAAGAAATTAAAGTTCATTGTTGGAGAAGAAGGATTTACTGTCAAGCTAAGGGCAAATAAAGTACTTTCTACAGTGATTTCTGATGATGAACAAGGCACCATGTCTGAACTTGACGCGATTAAACTGAAGAGACCTTTTGTAAGGATTCTTAAATTTGAAAATAAAGCAACTCCTGCCGTGGTTTGAAGAGAAAGAACTCCGAGAAGGGTTCCAGATGATGAAAGAGAAAGATTGACTTGATGGGTTTTCTGTGAAATCTCGAGATTAACACCTAAAGCGTCGTAGATCCCGATAGTCACTGAGAACTCGTCTGTACTCGTCAAGGACTAAGTAAAAAATACGCTTGGCACTTGAGAAGTTAATTTAAGCACTGCCTGAGAAACTTGAATATTGATTAAAGAAAAAATCGACCCGATTGAAACTTGGATTTGCTTGTTCCCTGATTTTTTTATCATCAGTGAAAAAATGAATATTCCTGAATTTCCTGAGTTTTCTAATGACCCTTCTAAATCTTCTGATTCAGAAATTTTCACTGTGCAAAGACCTGAGAATAAAGAAAAGTCTTCTCCTTTCACTGTCGCTGTTAAAGTGAACTCGAAGAAGGCTGTCACTTGGGAAGGAGAAAAGGAAAGATCGAGGATGTGAGGGAAGTTTGTTACTGAAAAAGAATTGGATGTTGAGGATATTGTATCTGGTAAACTTGCTGTTAAAGTAAATGAACCACTTGATAATACGCGAAGGTTTTCGAATAATACTGAACCTGATGAAGCTAACTTTGATGAAAGACCTGATAAAAGACCTGGACTGGATAATGAGAGAATTATTTCGTAGTTGTTTCCTTCAGATTCTAAGGTGATTCCGTTGTTGTCTTTTATTAGTACTTGCACTTGGAATAGTTGAGTGCTTTGACTGGGCTGATTAGAAATTACAAGGAGTAAGGAGCCAAATTGAAGTTTTTTTTGGAGTACTGTTATTGTTAGAGTGGAACTTATTGAACCTGAAGTGATTGACATGGACTTGCTTCCCGAAGTCAAAAACTTAACCCTAAACAAGCACTCCCCAAGACTACAACTCTTCAATCTATCCCCTAGAAAGTTCTGCTCACAATTCAAACTAACACTCACCTCACCACTAAAACTTTGCAAGTCTTCACCCTTAAGCCAAAATCCAAGATCAATCCAAAACCCAGCCGAGACGCTCGGACTACTATCCTTACTTTCAATAACATGAAGAAAATTCACAACCTGAAATTCCAAAGACAAAGCCGGTGAAGCAGCAGAACAAAAAGCCTTAATCTTAAATTTTCCAGCAGACAAGACCCTAATCCCCAAGAATCTCGCTTTTCCATTAACAGTAGAAACAGATTGACTATCAGATAAGACTCCAGCAGGTTCAGTTTGCAAGTTAATCACATAACTTTGACTACTCTCTAAAGTCCCTAAATCATTATCATAAACTCCAACTTCCACATCAAAAGTCTCAAGACTAGTCCTGGGCTATTTAATTTTTACATAAGGCGAAACTGACAAGATCTGTAATTTCAATGAAACAACTGTTATTGTTAACGACTCTTGAATTGAGTTGCATTCGAAGAGAAGTGACTTCACTCCGAGGGTTGAGAATGATAATGAAAAAGTTGTTAAACCTGTTGATGTTGTCTTTGAAGTTAACCCTGAAAATGGTTGATTTGAGCTCTCGGAGACTGTTATTGTTGATGATTGGGTGAAAAGAAGGGCGTCTTCTGAATGAAGTTCAACTGATATTTGAAGGTCGAAGTTTTGGCTGGGGGTTAATGTGAAGGCTGAGAGGACTAGAGTGAATAAGGAGTTTGTATTTGAGATTGAGGAGGAGATTGATGACAGGGAGTCTGGCGATGAGGCCTTGAGGGAAAAGACTCCTTGGCTTAGGATTCGAAGGTTTGAGAAGATGGCGATTCCTTGTGAAGTGGTTATGGATGATACACCTGATAGAGTGCCTTGAGGTTCGAGGGAGAGAGATATTGTGTAGGGTCCTCTTAGGCTTTCTTTTAGTGTACCTTCATTGTTTCGCACTTCTACTGTTACTGTAAAAGTATCTGCACTAGTCAACACCTACTTAAAAATTACACTCGGCACCACACTCACAATCCTCAAAGAATTCTTCAAAGCCACAACAGAAACCTGTTGACTTTTTCCATAACAGCTAATCCAAAACTCAAAATTTCCCGACCTCGTAAAATAAAGTAAAAAATCTGCACTTCCAACACTAGTCTCTTGACTAACCATTCCTTCTAATCCACTAACACCAGTAACAACAATATTCGCAAAATCATTAAAAGGAAGTCCATCTTCTCCTTTGACGAAAACAGTTAAAGTGAACTCAAAATTGACAGAAACAGTTGAAGGACTCGAGTGGCTTATGGAATAAACAAAGTTTTGCACTGAAATTGAAGAGGTCTGCGCAGAGGTCACTTCAGAGCTGGAACTGAAGACTGTTATGATGAAAGAACCACCTGATAAGATGCGAAGACCTGTGAAAGTCGCTTGTCCTGAAGACGTGTAAGACGTGGTTGTTCCGAAGAATACTCCGTTGTTGCTTAGGGAAAGGGATACTTCGAATTGAGACCTTTGAGATTCGATTGTCGATAAAGTATCGTCGTAGATTGAGATTGATATTGAAAAAATATCTGTGCTTTGTAAGGCCTGATTAGAGGGTACTGATAATGGCTGGGTCTCGAATTTTAACTTTAGGTTTGTTACTTCAAGTTGGAGGGATATGAGGATTGAATTTACTCGAGATGTTAGTGTTTTGGTTCCGCTTGTTGAGAATAATACTGTGAAATCTGCTGACCCATCATTTGTAACAACATTATAACTTCCACTAGTCGATGTCATCGAGGCAATCTGGTCAATATAAACATTAACCGACGATAAAAACCTTCTGCCATCTTCCGCAAAAACAACGACTTGAAAATAAAACTCAAAAAAGCAGCTAACCCGATTCGAGTCACTAACAGTTTGCAATTGAAAAGGAAAATTCACCACATTAAACTGAGCAGTAGAATCACTTAAGAACCCAGTCCTTTCAGCCAAAATACTAAACATTCCAGCACTAGTGACTCTAAGCCCAGTAAAGGTTATAACCCCAGCAGAAGTAACACCCTGGACATTTCCAACAATTTGCCCATCAGGGACTAACTTCAAAGAAATTGAATGAACACCGCGAGTTTGTTCAATCATCGAAGCAGCTTGATCAAAGACGCTCACTGTTAAGGAAAAGGTCATCTCACTATTTGATGGCTGATTAAAAATTACTGCAGTAAATGAAGTTATCATTAGTCGACATGCCTGGACTTCGATAGATAGATCTGTGGAAATAGATCCTGATGAAATTTGTAGTGATTTGGAACCTGCAGATTCAAAGTATATTGAAAAAGTACCGATCCCGTTTGTTATTGAAAGTTGACTTGTGCCTTGGAAAGACGAGGCACTGGTCATCGTCACTAAAGTGCTAGTCAAGAAAAGTTGGAGGTCTTCTCCAAGTAATCTAATCTGCACTGTCAAGGTGAAATACATAGAAACAATCGAGGCGCTTGTCGCCTCGACCTTAAACAAAAAGTTATTCACTGCCGAGAGTTGAACAGTACCAGAAGAAATCCCAGTACTAATAGTCGAAGCTGTTAAAGTGAATACTCCTGATGACAGTACTCTCAAATAATTAAAAGTTGTAGTTCCTGATGAAGTCATCTGAGAAAGTGTCGAATTCAATAGTCCAGAACCCGAAAGCGCCAAACTTATATAATGCGGTCCATAATTCCCCTCCATGTTAATCCCTGCCGCATCAAACACTGAGACCTTGACAGAAAAAACATCATTACTCGTACTCGGCTGAATAAAAATTACTCCCGCAGTTATCAACTCAACTTTAAGAACCGAAGAATCAACCACAATAGAAATATCAAAAGTAACAGTCGAACAAACACATCTTAAAGTCTTACTTCCTGTATCCTTCAAGTAAATCTTTAAACTCGCAAGTCCATTACTTGTACTCAAACTATTAACTCCAAAAACACTGCTTCCTCCAACTTCAACAACCTGAACCAGTCGATTCCCAACAAAGTTACTTCCAGCTTCATTTAAAATATTAACAGTGACAACAAATGAAAAATAACTCGATGGTCTTAAAGTACTACTGCTTCCTGTCAAACTGTAAACAGTGTTCGTGATGCTCATCACATTCGAGCTCACACTTGAAAAGCCTGAACAAGAAGCGACTATTGCAAAGTTTCCATTTGAGAGAATTCTTAGACTAGTGAACCTTGCAATGCCTGCAACAGCGATGACTGAGACGGGACCTGACAAGCTTCCTGAAGGACTTAAAGATAAGCTGACTGTGTAACTGCCGTATGTTCCTTCCAATGAATTCCCTGAATTGTCAGTCACCCAGACCTCGACTTCGAAAGGGTCCAGGGTGAAAGAAGGCTGAATAAAAAATACAAGAGGGGAAAGTTTTGAGAGTTTTAACTTTAATGGTTGAACTGAAAAGGTAAGGCTTGATGTGATTGAGTTTACTGTTAATTGAATTGTTTTACTTCCTGATGAGGAAAAGTAGATTAATAAGGATGATTTTCCGGTTGTTGATGATGATGTTAGTTGACCTCGGATTGTATTGGTTGGGTCTGATAAGGTTAGGGATGAGGATCCGAGGAAGAGGGATTGGTCTTCTCCGTATATTGAGATTGAAAGAGTGATCGGAAAGTTTACTGATGGGGTTTGGGATGATGAATCGATTGATAAGGAATAGGGAAAATTGGCCACCAAGAACTGTGAACTAGAAACACTCGAAACACTTAATAACCCAGAAGACTGCACTTTTAATGAAAAGCTTCCAGAGGACAATACTCGAAGTCCAGTAAAAGTAGCATATCCTGCAGTTGTAGACTTGCTCACAGTTCCTAAAATTTTTCCAGTTGGGTCAAGTAGCAGTTCTGCAGTATAAACTCCATACAAAGATTCCACTATAGTTCCAGAGTTATCGAAAACTCCAACAGTTACTGAAAAACTTGTAGTGCTAAGAGCGGGCTGTTTGTCAAATACAGGTGAAAAGCTGGTAATCTTGAAAACTAATGAAAGGACTGTCACGATTATATTGGTTGATAATGACCCTGAAGTCACTTGCAAGTATTTACCACCTGCACTTTGGAATCTTAGTGTGAATACATTTGTTCCGGATGTGTTTTCTATCGTTGTTGACCCTATAAATGGAGAGTCACTTGTTAATGTTAGTGTCGCAGGGCTTGTATAGAGAGTTGAGTCTTCTGCGTAAATTGTAACTGTCAATGTAAACGGAAAGTTGACACTAGGATTAGAACTACTTGTCACCATAGCTAATCGAGACGGAAAAGTACTTAAAGGACCGATCGAGACTGAAGCAGCAGTGATACCACTTGAACTTGCAATGACTGAAAATGTTCCTGCACTCAACACCCTCAAGTTAGAAAAAGTGACTGAACCACTTTGAGTCAATCCTGTCAACACCCCTTCATACACTGCTGAAGGAGAAAACGCCAGACTTATACTATAAGGACCGTTCACAGATTCAACAGAACCGTTCACAGTATCTTTGACTTGAACTGTTAATTGGAAACTTGTCCTGGTAGTTGTTGGCTGAATAAGGATTACTGATTGGTTTAGAGTGATTTTTAGAACTGATGAACGCACTGTAAGGGATAAATCGGTATAAACACTGCTTACTGATGCTCGGAGGACTTTGTTACCTGAACTCATGAATGAAATTTGAAAAGTTGTAACTGATGATGATGTGATTTTGTATAATGAGCCTCTTATCAGCTCTCCAGATGTGGCAGATAAAGCTACGGTAACATCAGAGCCATATAAATTTCCATCTTCTCCTTTGATAGTTGCAGTGACCTCGAAACTGAAACCTGAAGTTGGGCTCAATGTTGAAGAGGTTAATACAATAGATCCAATTGAATTAGCGACTGAAAAGCTGATCGACATACCAGACACTTTTCCAGTGGACGAGGCAATAATATTAAACATTCCCTGAGATTTTATTTGCAATCCAGAAAAAACGGCAGATCCAGCAGATGTTGTTCTAGAAAGTGTTCCAATCATATTACCTGAAGGTTGCAAATAAATTGAAATTGAATGAGGCCCTTTGACAGTTTCAACATTTGTTCCAGAATTATCATAAACAGAGACAGTGACCGAAAAAACATCAGAACTAGAAGTAGGCTACATAAAATTTACAATCGGCGAAATCGCAACAACTTTCAAAATATTCTGAAGAATTGAAAGCTGAATAGAACTAGTAACAGGTATTGAAGTTCCAGTTGAAGAACACGAAGCCTGTACCCTTTTATTTCCCGAATCAACGAACCACAAATTGAAATACCCAGTCCCAGCATTAACATAACCCGAGTTAGTTCCAGATAAAGTAGATCCATTAAGTTCACTTAAAGTCACGAGACAGCTTCCTGGGTACAAGTTTTGATCTTCACCTTTAAGAGTCACGACAAGAGTGAACTCAAAGTTGCTTGAATAGCTTCCTGATGATGTGCTGAGGCTCATTGAATAGACGTAATTGGTCACTGTCAGTGTTGACGCGTAGATAGCTGAAGTTGCATCTGGACAACTCGCTGATAGGCTGAATGAACCGGAGGATAACACTCGTAATCCACTTAGGGTAAGTTGACCTGAAGTCGTTGTACCTTCAATGATACCTGAAAATATTCCACTTCCAGATAATGATAAAGTTATCAGATAGGATCTTCTTGTTGATTCGATTATTGTTCCTAAACTGTTGTAGACTCCTAATGTTACTGAAAATGAGGATAAACTTGTGGAAGGCTGTTTGAATGTTACTGTTGGGTTTAATGAAATAAATTTGAGGATTAAACTTTGAACTGTTATTGACAGGGTTCCTTCAACACTAGGGCTCAACTCTGATGCGGGGCAAAAGGCTTTAAGATTTTTAACTCCTATAGCAGAAAAGTAAATAGAATAACTACTTGATCCAGTAGTAACAGTAGAAGAACTCGTTCCAAAGATAGTAGAACCCGAAGTTTCAGACAATGTCAAAGCGCATGTGCCAGTGAAACTTTGACTATCCTCACCTTTAAGTACAGCTGTGACTGTGAAAGAGAAATAAGCTGTGGGTGTCAAGCTTGAACTGGTTAAAGTTATTGTATAGACGTAGTTATATACACTGAAGCTTGATGTACTTACTGAAGTTAGTCCTGAAGAAATGACTGATAATGTAAATGTTCCTCTTCCTAATATTCTTAAGCCTGATAAGGTCAAAACCCCACTTGCTGTGTTTCCATTCCATACACCTGAAACTGATGCAGTTGGACTTATTGTTAAGGTTATTGAATATATTCCTACATTGTTTTCAACTGAGACTCCTGAATTATCGTAGATTCCTAATGTTAGAGAAAATTGTGATAGACTGTTGGTTGGCTAATTGGATAATACTGGTGTAAATGAGGTGATTTTTAGCATTTGTAATAAGACGTTAAATGTTAGTTGTCCTGAGACTGCTGGACTTGATCCTGATGCTGGACATGTAGCAGTAATAGTTTTACTGCCAGTAGCCGTGAAATAAGGCTGCAAAGTTAACAACCCAGTAGAAGTAGTTCCAGTAAGTCCACCAGCCAAGCTAGTACCGGTGAGTGTGACAGTGCATGCGGCCTTAAACAAATTCAAATCCTCCCCCTTAATAGTAACAGTCAATGTAAATAAAAAGTTAACCGAAGGACTCAAAGTACTGCTAGCCAAAGTGACTTGAAACGCATAATTCACAACAGTAGTCTGTACAGATGTCGCTGAAATCATATTAGTGCAAGAAGCCTGCACACTCAAACTTCCAGCTGATAAAATTCGAAGTCCTGTGAATGAAGCTGTCCCTGCAGAAGTACTTGCAACTGTTGTTCCATAAAGAGTCCCTGTTGGTACCAGGATTAAAGATATTGAATGAGGGCCGTGAACGTTTTCTAAATAAGTCCTTGTATTGTCGTAGACTTGAATTGAAATTGAAAAAGTTGTCAAACTTGTTGTTGGCTATATTTTTTTTACGATTGGGGAAAAAAGACTCACTTTTAGATATGGGATTAGAACTGTCACTGAAACTGTTGCACTTGTACCTGGACTTGAACCTACTGCTGGGCAGGTGCAGGTTATTGTTTTGCTTCCTAGGACTGTGAAGTAAATGCTGAATGCTGCTGTGCCGGTTGTAGTAGTCAAACTAGTAGTTCCTAAAATACTAGTCCCTCCATTTTCTGTCAAATAAGCAGCACAAGACCCAATAAATGCAAAAGTATCTTCACCCTTAATACTAGCAGTCACAGTAAAATCAAAAAATCTAGTAGGAGTAGCAATAGAACTTACAAGAGTCATAGAAAAGGCATAGTTGACAGTAGAAATCCCTGAATAAGTCCCAGTCACTATATTAGCGCTAGTTGCAGTTACAGTAAAAGACCCCAACGACAAGATCCTCAATGAAGAAAAAGTGACTAGTCCAGAAGCAGTATTAATCGAAACAGTCCCCAAAATAGAAGTCCCTGAGACAGTCCCTGTCGAAGTCAAACTTAAAGCAACTGTGTAAGGCCCTCTTAAACTTTCTACAATTGTTCCAGGGTTGTTATAAACTCCTACTGAAACTGAAAATGCTATCAAAGAGTTGGTTGGCTATTTAGAGAATACCACTGGAGATACACTTGTTATCTTTAGGGTTAATGAAAGAATGTTCACTGATACATCTCCGTAAACTGCGGGACTGCTGCCTATAGCTGCGCAGGTTACTCTTATTATTTTAGTTCCTGCAGTGCCTAAGTAGATTACGAAATTTAGCGTTCCTGAAGTGTTTGAAAGACTTGTGGTTCCATAGACGGTTTGGCCTGATGTTTCGGTTAGGGTTGCTGCGCAAGTGCCTGTGAAGATATTATTGTCCTCACCTTTTATAGTTGCTGTGATTGTAAAGTCAAAGTTCACTGAAGGGGTTGCATTACTTGTTGAGCAAGTAACAGTAAATGCGTAGTTTATATTTACAAATGCTGAAGTTGATGCCTGAGTGATTCCTGTACTTACTGCAACAATGGTCAATGTTCCAGCTGATAAGACTCGTAGACCAGAAAAATTTACAGTTCCGGAGGCTGTGTTCAATGTAGTTGTACCTGCAAAACTACCTGAAGGACTTAAAGAGAGAGAAATAGAATATGGTCCTCTGAGTGTTTCCACTGTTACACCTGAGTTATCATAAACACCTACTGTTAATGAAAAGGAGACAAGACTGTTTGCTGGCTAAGTAAAGATTACAGCTGTGAATGAAGTAATTTTTAGGATTTGGATTAAAACAACCACTGATGATAATGAAGCCGCAACAGACGGGTAAGAACCTGATACTGGAGCTGTTACTGTTATAGATTTAGAGCCAATAGATGAATAATAAATGCTGAATATTGCGGTTCCGGCTGAATTCGAGGCAGAAACTATTCCAGAAACTCCAGTACTAGATAGTGATAGAGAACAAGACCCAATATATGCATTGTTGTCTTCTCCTTTCAAAGTTGCAGTTATTGTAAACGAAAAGTTAACTGAAGGTGAAGTCGTTGAAGTAGCTAAAGTCATTGAATAAACATAATTTGTCACTGTAAAACTTGAACTTGTTGCTGATGTCATACTTGTGGAACTTGCAGTTAATGTAAAAGTTCCAGCTGAAAGAATTCTGAGTCCAGTTAATGTGAATTGTCCAGATGAAGTTGAACCACTAACAGTTGCAGAAAAAGTGCCAACAGGACTGAGGCTTAAGCTTATCGTATATGGTCCTCGAAGATTCTCTAGAGTCGCTCCAGTACTATCATAAACACCGACTGTTATCGAAAAAGTTGTTAAAGAAGTTGTGGGCTATTTTGATATTACTGCAGTGAAAGTAGTGATCTTGAGTAGTGGAGCTTGAACAGTCTCAATTATTGTAGCGCTTACTGCTGAATATCCGTTAAAGGCTGGAGCACTAACGGTGATTGTCACTGCACCTGCAATAGTAAAGTATATCGAAAAAGTAGCCGTTCCAAGGTTATTTGATCCAGCCACTGATCCTGCTCCAAGATTAAGAGCTGAACATGTTAGTGAGCAAGCTCCTGTATAAGTGAGTCCATCTGCTGATTTCAATGTCGCTGTTATTGTATGGGCAAAATTCACTGTTGGGGTCAAGTTTGAGGATGAGAGTGTTATTTGACTCACATATGTTGACAAAGAAAAACTTGCTGTAGATGCTGATGTTATTCCTGAACTTGATACTGTAACAACATATGACCCTGTACTTGCTAATGTAATTCCTGAAAAAGTATAAAATCCACTTGATGTACTTGATGATGTTGTTCCGACTGCTGAAACAGTTGGAGAAAAGGAAAGACTTACTGAATAAGGACCCCGTACTATTTCCGCATTGACACCTGAGTTATCGTAAACTCCTACTGTAAGTGATAATGGAGTCAATGTGGTGGTTGGCTACTTATTTCTTACTGCTGTAAAAGATGTGATCTTTAGTATCATAATCAAAACATTTACAGTAATTGAAGAACTAACTCCTACAAATGGGGAAGATGCAGGAATAGTCGCTGTAATTACCATGGCACTATTAACTGTTGTTCCATACACAGTAAGGGTAACTGATCCTGAGACAGTGTTCCCTTGAATTGTTCCAGCCAGTCCAACTCCTGAAAGTGTTACCGTGATCACTGGAGTATAAACACTAGAGTCGATTGCTAGTAGTGTGCTTGTAATTGTAAAATCAAAATTCATAGTCGGGGACATTGTCGAAGAACTCAGTTGGATACTCCCGACATATGTTGAAAGTGTCATAGAAGCTGTCCCACTTACAAAACTTCCATATGCTGCTGTAAGAGTAAAAGTACCTCCAGTTTTTGCAGTAATTCCAGTAAAGCTAGCTACTCCTGAAACAGTGTTTGCAGTGAGAGTCCCAGTAACCGTGCAAGTAGGGCTGAAAGAAAGAGTAATACTAAAAGGTCCTCTAACCGTTAACACAGTATTTTCAGCATGGTTCCAAACAGTGACAGTAGGAGAGAATGAAGTAATCGTATTAGTAGGCTATATATCTCTTACAAGAGTTCCTGTAATCTTTAGTCTAGGTTGGTTAACCGTCACAGTATGAGTCGCTGAAACTGCAGAGTAAGGACTAGAAGCTGGAACCGAAGCAGTAATAATTTCACTTCCAGACAACGTGAAATAAACAGAGCTAAAAGTCGCTGTTCCACTCGAAGTAGTTAAACTTAAAGTACCAGTCAAAGAAGTGCTCGAAATACTCACAGCGACTGAACCTGTAAAAGCTGCTCCATCATCTCCATATAATAAAACAGTAACAACATGATTAAAAAGAACTGTAGGTAAAGAATTGTCAATAGAAACACTCATCGTCTTCACATAATTCGTGCAGAAAAACGTTGAACTGCTCCCTGTTAGAAGGTCTGTAGAAGAAGCGTCTACTGTGAAAGTATTTCTACTTAAAATGTAAAGGTTAGAAAAGGAAACAATCCCTGAAGAAGTTGTGCCAGTCAATGTCCCACTCAAAGTCCCTGAAGGATTTAACGATAAAGTCACTGAGTAAGGACCGTAGCTTGTCACTAAGGTGGTAGTTCCGTAGTAATAAACTCTTACTTCCACTGAAAATGGAGTCAAACTGTTCGAAGGCTGTTTAGAAATTACTGGAGAAATACTTGTTATCGTCAGTTGATTCTTACTTACTGTCATTGGGTAGGTACCTGTTGTATAACATGATGCTGATAAGGTCTTAGAACCTGCTGTGGTAAAGTAAAATGTAAATGATGTTGAACCTGTTATTGTCAATGATGTTGCACTTCCGTATAAAGTACTTCCTCCTGACTCACTTATTGACATTGGACATGGATTCAACATCGCGTTGCCAGAACTGTCTTTTACTGTTGTGGTTACTGAGAAGGAAACGTATTCGCCTACTGTTGATTGACTTAATGCAAATGATATGCTGGAAAAGGCGGTGTTTCCTGTGGCTATTGTGAACCATGCTGTGTAAGCTGTATCGTATCCCGGAGATGACGCCATCATGTACCAATCTCCACGGTAAACTGATCGCACATCTGTAAATTTAGCTTCGCCCCAACCGTCAGTTTGCATCGAAAGGGTTCCTGTCATTGCACTATTTGACCATAGAGACAAAGTAATCCATACCCCACTTGACCATATAGGAATCACTCCAGTATAGAGTTTTGCATTAACATAGAAGGTCCCACTGGTATCTGAAGGCTATTTAACGAATACATAAGAGAAAGAATAGAAATAAACATAACTTGACCTAACTTCTGATAAAGAAGCTAAAATCACCAGAATACCTATCATTTTTATTTAAACCATTGCCACCAGAAAAAAATTAAAAGTACAATCAAACTCTTAAAACCTAATCTTTCGATATCTTAAGTATTTCCAACATCCATCCTGCAATCCTTTCACATATCTGATAAATCTTCGGACTATAAACAATAGCATGTTCAATATCATCGTAAATCCAGAAATCTTTATATTTCACTGATAACCTTAAGTAAAATTCCTCAGTTTCCTTAGGATTAACAATTGTATCTTCCAATCCCACTATAATCAAAACATTACATTTAACCAAATGCGGCCTTCTCCTGACATAATTCATTAAATTTCCGATTGTACTCGCTGTTCCAAGCCGAACCTTTCCTGAGTAATTCAAAGTGTTTTCTGATGAATATCTGATAATTTCCTCGTTTTTACAGAAAGTTCGAGGATCCCTTTTGGATAACTTCAGTGCTGGACAACATTTTGAAAAACATGAAAGAAGACATCTGAGGAACTTTTCACATTTGATAAAACCACTGATTGCAGGATTTAAAGCGATTATTCCTTTCACTAGCTCTGGGTATTTAAAGCTCAGAGCGAAACAAAGAGCTCCGCCTAAACTTCCACCAGTGATGTAAATGGGTAGGTTACTGTAAAATAATGAAAGTTCTTCTAGAAACTTAGAGTTATCGGATATCAGAGTCTCTAATGATGGGATCAAACCTCGAATACCTTCACTTCGACCGTGACCTCTTTGATCAATACTTACAAATTCACAACCGATTTCTGATAAGTATTTGCCAAGGATGGCATGATTCGCTGAATAACTATGGACACCGTGGAAGTTCACTACTAAGCATCGAGGGCTGGAACTTCTGTACCTGTAAGTGAATAATTTTAGACCGTCTTTTGTAGTGAAAGGGAAAAAGTCTAATTCAGGAAAGTTGAACTCAAGACCTGGAATATCAAACCCCTTTCTTAATAAATGATCAGACATATCAAAATTATATCTAAAAAAATATTTCGTATTCCATAAGAACAGTCCACACTCAATATTATATCTAAAAAAATATTTCGTATTCCAAAAGAACAGCCCACTACTCAATATTAACTCTTAGTTCCAGAATAATATAAAATGTATTTACTAGATATTCTTATATACATAATACCGACCTCTATGTAATATCATGTTTTAACTCACCGAAGTAATTCAATGAATATTAGAACAAGATATGAAAATCAAGACCTCAAAAGAAAACTCCTTCAACTAAAAGTCGAAGAGCTATTTAAAAAAAACTACAACACCCTGGATAGAAGATCAATAAAACATCTTGAGCTCCAAACCCTTCACAACTCTTTCAACAACGACTCATCCAAAATCCTAAAGGCGAAGAAACTCAAGAACTTTCAGTTAGAAAGCTTGAAAAGAAACCACACTTCACTAAAAAGAGGAATTTTGATCTGCAACCTTCCGAAGCTTCCATGGGCAAGTCACGAATCTTACAACACTGATGTTAAATTCGTTGAGTCTCATTTGAGACAAGAGGACCAAGTCGATTCACTTACTTTAAAAGCAAAGAGAAATCGAGTCGCTTTTAAAAAACTTTTAAGAAGACTTAAACCGATGAACACTAAACAAATAATCAATAAAAGTCCTAAGTTTCATGTTATTGAAACACCCACTGGAAAGATGTTTTGTGAAAAACAATCACGAGTTGAAGGGATGTATGAAAATTCTATGAAGAAATTAGAGAGGATTTCAAAAACAAGAAGTTTTAAGGATAAAAAAAAGCTTTTTCCTGATACTTTTACTTTGTTGAATGAAGCTATTAGTAAAGAAGTTATTGTGAATCGCTTTTTAGCTTCGACACCAAAGCCGAGGAAGTTATTTTCTAATAATTAAGAAAGTTTAATTATTTGATTATTGAAACTTTCACTTATTTTTAAAGTTTTTAATAAGGTGTTCATTATAAAAATATTAAAACTCAATGAATAGATTTAAATACTTTTAATATCCGCATCTCTCCGCAACACTTAACTCTTCAAGCACATCTCTTAAGATTTTTTCACATGCATCAGAAATCTTATAAGGTAAAGCCAGCACTTCCTTTATCGCACATTTAATAGTCTGAGCTTGCATGGGACTTGCAACAAACTCATTAACAATAGAATCAACAGAAAAACAATTGCTGATAGTTTTATCAGAATTTTTTCTGACATAAAAATGATTATCATGAAGTCCAAGTATCAAAGTTTTAAAATGTCTGACTCCTGCCATTCCAAGTCCCTTCGCCGCCTGTGCCCTGATGATAAAATTCGAGTCCTTTCTAAAAGCTTCAAGCAAGACCAGTTCTCCCTGTGGTCCCAGTTCAACAATAGCCTTAAGACAAATAATCCTGATTTCCTTCGAAGGGTCTTTCAAGTGTTTTAAAAATAAAGGTAAAAGTGTCACAGGTTTCATATAAACAAGTTTATCCTTAGCTTGCATGTTTATTTCTCTTAATGATAACAATGCAGCTTTTCTAACGGCAGGGGTACTTTCTTGGGCAAGTTTAAAAAGATTTTCAATTACAAAGTCGATTCCATTGGTGTGGACTTCAGCAGTTCCTAAAGCACGAATGATGCAGGTTCTAAGCCCTAGGTTCCCGAGGGGTTCCTTGAAAAGAAGATCGATGAGTAAGACCTGCCCATCACTGCCAAGTCCTACGATGCTCTCAGCTACAACTTGACGACTTACACTTCCTTCTCTGACAAGTTTCATTAAAACTGGTAAAACTCTTTTAGGACTTTGTTGGCCGACTACTCTAAGCGCGGCACAGGCCGCGCTTCTTACTTGGGGATAGTTGTCTTTTAGCAGTTTTAGCAGAAGTTCTAAAGTTCCTTTAGAAGTTATACAAAGTTGAGAAGAAACCATTGCTGCTGTGGCTCTTACTAGACTATCAGTATCTTGCAAAGCGATTTTTATATACTTTGAAACTTTTAAATCATCAGGAATTTCCATTTGTCCTAATAAAAAAACAGCGGTTTTTCTTACATCTTTGGAATTGTCAGAAACTGCTGAACAAACTGATAAAACATTGTTTCTCATACGAAATCTTTCGGAAAAGTCGAAAAGTTGTGAGTCTTTTAACATCTTGCCAACTTTCGGTATCTTCGGAAACACACTTTCTTTATTTTCATTAGTTCGAGTCCTAACCCATCTCTGCAAAATGGCTAAAAAATCACGAGAATTAACTTCAAGTCTTGACTTTTCAGTACAAGTTTCAAAAGCCGACTTAACCGGACCAGAGTACTTCCAAAATGTTCCAGGAAGAAGGTTTTCATCAGATTCAACTGAATTTTCACAGATAACCAGGCGAATCTGTTGTCCAAGGTCATTGAATTTCAAGGACAAAGCCTGAAGTGCTGCGATTTTAACAGCAGGTTCAGATTTTTTCACTAAGAGATGCAAAGCACGTTCTCCTGGAAGTCCAAAATACCGAACAACACACGCGATGAATGTTTTTTCATCAAATTTCACAAGAGAGTCAAGGAAAAGGTCTAAAAAGTTGCTTTGGCCTACAACGACCAGCATTCGGTTTAAAGCCGCAAGGGCCAAAGCACGTCCCTGTCCCGGAGAATGAAGAAAATCCTGAATAAGAGCCGGGACAATAACTGAGATCTGAATCAATTCAGTTAAAAGAAGCCTTTGAAGTATCCAGAGCTTCAAGTATTGACTTCCACTCAATGCCAAGTCAACAAGACACTTGATGCCTTCAACTCCTAAATTAAATAAACAGGAAAAAGACGCTTGGTGAATCTTTTCCATGTCAGAAGTCTCGTCGTGGATAAGAATCTCAACGATTTTGTGGATTTTTAATATTGATGCACGAGTTGTACCGATAAAGCCGATTAGGTATAAAACTGACTCGAGGTACTCGTCGTCTTCATCTTGCCAGGTCTCTAGTTGTTCTAGAACAGTCTCTAGGACTAAACTTGTAAGGGTTTCAGAAGGATTCTCAGATATCATTAAAAAGACGGAAAAAATTGCACCGTATTTCAGGTCTCGACATGGACTCTTTGTGTAGGATAGTAATTTTAACATTTGTTCGTCTGGGTTGAGATCTTCTAAACCGTTAAATTCACAGTTTTTCACGTTTTCTAGGTGATTTGAGAATTTTTCGAGGTATTCTTCGAATGGGTTACTTTCTAGACGGTAGTTACCGAATTTCTTTACGAGTTTTCTGTCTGGACTGGGGATCCGTTCATCTAAATCCTCATTTTTCGACGATTTCGAAATATTTTTCTTTAAAATTTTAAGTTTTTTGCTCTTGGAGTAAGAATTAACCGACCACTCCTGCTCCAAAACATTTTTAAGTATTTTCTTCGAAGTGCTATGAACCCGAAGCGAATTCAAAAAAGACTCTGACAAGTCTTGACTAGCGGGTCGAGTGCGAGTCGGAGTTTTGAAAGGGCTGCTTTTATAAGGAGTAGAAAATTTCGACTGAATAGTTTCTTGTTTGCTGAAATTTTTGAAGTCATCTTCAGGAGGAATGAAGTCACAGTGCATCTTTGTTGAATATAAGAAAATTGAATAATTGAATGGGAAACAATCATCTGAATCACTATAAAAGACTCAACAAGTCCCAAGACCTTCAGCTAAGAATTCGAAGAAAGACTGAAAAGGAAGGACAAGTTTCTGAAGATTTTCAGATGTTTTGCTTAAAAGATGGAATTTTAACTGTTTTAAACGAGCAGGTCAAACTAGAGTACCCTGAAAGTGATGTGAAGTACTACCAGGTTGACCCTATTCAGATGGAAATCGTTTTAGCTCTCAACAATTCACGAAAATGGACTCTGACTTTAGATGATTTGAACGATTTTTTAACATGGAAGAGTTTTTTAGCTCTTTCAATGCGACCTGAGGTGAAAAATTCTTCAAAATGTTTGAAATGTTCGAAAAACTTTTACTTTCGAAGATCTTTTCACTGCCATTTCTGTGGAGAGCAGTTTTGTTCTGAATGCTGCAGATTTTTAACCCTTCTCAACTTTTTAGGTTATATAAAAGAAAAGCGTATTTGTGAAGACTGCATTTCTCCAATAAACCGAATAAAAACAGAGGAAAGTGAATCAGTGATCAAAAGGACTGACTCTGACTCTTTCATGCGATCAGATTCTTTACTATCAAGTAAATAATTAGTTAGGCAAAATGAATAAAAAGCTTGTCTTGTGAATAGAAATGACTGACTTATGCTTTAAAGGAATGGCACCGTCTTGAAACTTGTAAATCTTTCCATTTACCTTAATCCGTCCTTTCTGCGTCAAACATCGAATTTCAAACCTGGAGGATGAAAAGTTGTAAACTATTAACGCGTGTTGTCTTGCCACGAACTTTGAAGGACCAAGGTCTAAGTCGACTAGCCATTGGGAAGAAGAGGCTGAAGGCTTTCGACCGATTATTATGTGAGTCGTTGATTGAAGGTATGTCCAGTTAAATCCTTTAAGCAAAGCGAAACCTGCTCTGCGGAAGTAAGCTTTGGGCTGATCGACCATTTTAGTGACTTTTATTAAAATTACAGTAGGTGAAGAAAGGCGGGTCTAAGGGCTCTCCGTATTTTTTCTTGCGGAAACTTGATAGGAAGTTTGGAGGAGGTAAACGACTTAGTGGACGCTTTGGAACTGGCTTTAAGGGCTTTGATATCGCGAAACTGTTACGGTGCTTATGGAAGGTTGTGCTTGGAGGACTTAATACTCGATGGTCTGTCATGCTGTTCCTTCTCACAACAATTTGAGAATTATTAAACCTTGCCCTACTCGCATTCGTTTTGGGCCTAGGTTTAAGACTTCCAGTTCCCTCCTGTAAACTGAGAACCTCCTCAAAATGTTCCCTCTGAGAATTATCCACAATTCTACCAATATTTAAATCAGCAGAGTTGATTTCCTTAACCCTTTCATTAAGCCAAAGATTTTCCGAAGAAGTTTTAGCCTTAATATAGTTCAAATTTTCAGGGCGATTGACCCGATCAATAAAAACCTGTTTGGGAACAACTAAGACCTCTGCCCTCGAGCTATAACAAAAGCAGCTATAAGTCCTAATCAAAGCCTTGCTTGTCAAATCATCAAAGCCAATAATCGCATTTTTTCCTTTCACAACAAGTTGCAACTGATTCGAAACAATCATTTCTCTGGCCTTTCCAAGTCTCAAAGGCCCTGCAGGACTAGAAACAAATTCCGCCGACTCGATAACTCTTTTATTCGTGATTTGAGCTTTGGTTAATTTAACTTCCCCACTCATTACAAAAATAGCGAAATCAGCATTTTCCCCTTCTTTGAATACTTTTTGACTTGCTTTGTAAGTCGCATGTGAAATCAAGTCCAAGAACTTAGAAATAGAAACTCTTGACCAAGCAGCGAAAAGAGGCAAATTATGAAGAAACTCAATTCTGTCATTGATTTTCTTTTCATTGTAACTTTGAAGTGACTTCTTTAAACCTGCTCGAGTGAGAACTGCAAGAAAAGTCTTATCTGAAGCGACTGCCGAGTGACTTCTAGGTCTATCTGAAAAGACTCCTAAAATGCCAAAAGACTCTCCAGGGTTAATTGTTTCTGACATGTCACGATTTCTGCACATGTGAAGGTCTTCAATTATTTTAGAGTCCCAGGAAATCAGGTCGTCGAATAAGGACTTTAAAGACTGCTCGTCGGCGTCGAGGTGGGAGAATGACTCGGAAGTCACTGCTTGTTTCAATGATTTGATCGTCGGTTGGAACTCTTTAGGGATGCTTATCGATGTTTTTAAACGTTTTGGAATGTCTAGAACTACTGAGGCGTTTAACACGATGTATAAACATTGAGAAGAATCGCCTATGGAGTAAATTGAGGATTGCTTTGAGGCTTCTTCTAGTGTCATGTTCATGCAACAGATTCGGTGGAGGTCAGTTGAATGAAGCTCTTTTAAGATTCGTTTGAAAAATTCACTTTCGCGTGTTGCTTCCATTAGCTCGGATAAGTCGCTTGAGGTACGAAGGCGGGGAGGCAGCTGGAGGGTGTTGATTAGGTTGTGAAGGGCTTGAGGCTTTTGACTCAGCATTATTATAAATATGTTGAAGGCTGGTGGGGAATTTATTATTTGGGTGCTAGGTATTAAGAGGTGGATGTGTTAAGACTTGCATTCCAACCCTATTACTTACTTAATCATTAGTAAATCCAGTTAATTTAATCTAAGGCTGCAATTTTCAATAAGAATTCGAGTAAAAAGTAAACTTTTCCAAATCCTCCTTCATAAGAACGAGACTTTGCTGTCCCACACTCCTTAATTCACGAACGATTTTCTCTACCTCTTCAAAACTTTCAATAATTCTCAAGTCTCCACTAAGGTCAATATAAACAAAGCACTCACTTCTGCTGAGTTCTTTAGCCAATCTTTTAAAATTTTCTTTAGAATACTCAAATTCCTTTACTGGGCCTGCCTTTCTCTCTGTCCTACTTAAAGAAAACACCTTGACTTTCATATAATAATGTTGAACCCAATGAGCAAAGTTCAGTCACTCAAAATCGAGATCGATCAAATCAAACAACAAATTTTTGCCTCAGTGCCTGAAAATCCAGCTTCTCCTTCTAAGCTCAGTGAAAAGGATACATTGATTCAAAAACTGACAAGTGTCAAGGCGCAGAATCAGCAGAAAAAGGATGAAATGACTGCGGCTGTTAATGCTATTCAGAAGAAATTGCAGAGTCTTGCACAGAAAAAACAGTCTACACATAAAAGTAGAGCTTTAAGAGGCAAGTACCAGACTCAGGTTGCTGTTTATGAGAAAGAACTGGAAAGAGTGAACAAGGAGTATCAAGTCTTCTCTGAAAACTACGACCGTCTCTACGGAGTCTCAATCGATCCAACCCTCTACGAAAACGGTTCAAACTCAATCGAGAACCAACTTTCTCAAATCGCATCAAAGCACAGCAGTTTATCCGAGACTCTAAAAAGTCTTCAACAAGAGCAAGAAAGGATGGAAAACACTTTAAAGATGATTTTAGAAGACATCATTTCCCGTTCAGCAGCAAAAGCCGAGACAATCATGCAACGAGAGAACCTTGAGACCCAAATCGAGTTAATCGAATACGAATTCGCAGAAGAACTGGAATACAACGAGCCTGAAGACGACTTTATCTTAAAAATGTTAAAGCTCAAGAAGCAAAAAGACCCAGTTCTCAGTAGTTTAGCTTTAAACAAGCTGAAAACCGAGTCAATTGACCAACAAATCGAAAAAACTCGCATGAAAATCAATCAATGTTCAAATGAAATGGTTAAAATGTGCCTGGCAAGCCCAGGTTTTGAAGAACTTCGAAATGTTGAAGAAGCAGTGAAAGAAAAAGTAAAGACTTTTAAAACAGACCCGATTGAAAAAGTCGTTTTAGAAGTTAGCTCAGTTGAAGGGTTCAACATTGAAGAAGAAATTTTAAGAATTCAGTTAAAAGTAATGGAAAAAGAAGAGGCAAGGTTAAGAGCTTCATGGTCTGCTCAATCTTCTGAACTTTTAATAATCCAGTCAAATCCTGTCCTTTCCCGTGACCTTAAACCAGGATCCTTTAAAACAACAGAAAAAATCTTCCAACTTCGAGTAGCTTCTATAAAAGCCTGGAAATACTCAGCATCAAGTCTTCTTTCCACCTCTTCGACCCTAGAAAAAGTTGTACAAGACTCAATCATAATGCAAGAGTTCAAATCACAATTCTCATCAATTAACTACAAAGACCACAAAAAACTAGAAAGTTTAATGACAGTCTTTCTTACTCTTCTAGAAAAACGAGAAGGGTTCCTCTCTGACTTAAACCTTGCACGGAAGCTAGCAGAACAAGACCAATTCAACAATGAAATAATTTCAGCCCTTTCATCAAAACCTGGACTTCTTGAAGATCGACTTTTACTAGAAAAACAACTTGATTCCTTCCAACAAGAAGAAACTCGACTGGGCGAGTCTTTAAAAGTCTTGGGCCTGGTGCCTAGTCCTTCAAAGGCCCAGCTTTACATGCTGAAAGAAACGATTCAGACCTGGGATGAAAAGTTTTCAGCGAAAAATGATGAAAAATCTGTTTCCGCTGAAGACTTTTTGAATTATAAGGAAAGTCTTCAGAGGGTTCGCAATGAAGCTGAAGGGTTAAAGGCCAGTCTTACTTCAGTCACAAATGAAGAGTTCGCCTTGAGTAGTGAGGTTGAAAAGATACTGGAAAGAAAAAGAGCTGAGATGCTCAGCTCTTTACAAGATTTAAGAAAAACCTCGAAAAACCCTGAAGAAATGAAACTTTATGAAATGAACTTTAAAGTCGTTGAAGCCACTGCTCGAGTTGAAAGAGCTGCGAAAGATTTAAAGGACTTTGATTCAAATATATCAAGTATTATCAGTAATATTGAACAGGAAGAGGTCTCTATTCGTAAACAGCAAATTGAACTTGAACAGGCTATCAAGGAAATTGAAAAAGAACTCGGGTTTATTGGAGAATATGAACAGAAATTGAGGAAACTTGATCAGTGGGATGTTGCTAGTGCTTTAACTATTGATAATTGTAAAAGTCCTTTGGAAGAATATTTGGGAAGTGGATTCAAAGCTCCTGATGAAGGAGGAATCATTGAAGGGAATTATCTGGAATTTTCACAGAAATTACTTGGAAGAGGGGTACAAGTGCCTAGAAATCGAATTGTTAATAAGAAGTATTTTAGGATCAGACTGGAAAATGCAAGTCAGGTTGATAGAACATTTTATGAAAGGATTATGCCTTTGTTAGAAGGAGCTGAACTTTATAAAAAAATTTCTGATAAAAGTAGAAAGTTTGACCCGTTGGCAGACTTGCCACCTGAGTCTTGTGGGTTCTCTTTGAGACAGATTTTTTTGCATAAGTCTCTTGAAAAGATTGAAATGAAACATCCGATGAAACCCGGTTTTGACCTAAGAATCAACACTGAACAACTTTGCAATCCAAAAGTATCCAAAGTAACTCTAGCCCTGCTTCAGTCACAAGGCCATGAAGAGTTAGACTTCACAGAAGGTGAACAGGTTCCAGTATTTCTTCCAGCAGTTCAGCAGTCAAAAGGCGGAATGTTTTACCCATTTAACATTGTTTTAAAGTCACATGAACAAATAGAAGTGATAGCAAAAGACTACATAACATTCAAGCAGTGGATTCAAGGAATAAATGCTTTAGTTTCAAACAAAAAGAAACTTGCTAAGCTTAGGACGAGAATTGAGACTTATACATCGGTTTAATTAATATGAATAAATAGCTTACGTAAGAAAATGTGCCTCACGTAAATTTATTTAGACTTAGGAACTTTTTGACATTCTGGTTACTGCTCTGGTTTGTTGAGTTTGTTCTTTATGCAGAATACTACTGGTAAGAATTATTTAGTCAATCATTTCCTTTCGCCTTTTGGCTCATCTCAACATGGTTGATTAGTGCAACACTTCTAGTTTTTCATCAGGCAATACAAATGTTTTTATTGAAAATAACTTTGATTTTGCTGATTGTAAGTTCATCAGGAGATATTTACTTCTACTTTAACTACCCTTATGAGTATTTCAGCACTACTGACAGTACTTACGCCTTTTTTGTGATTTTTAACTCTTTGACTATTATTATTTCTTTGCACACGTTTTACTTGCGTCAGAAGACTAGAAAAGATTTGGTAAATGACCGTTTAATGAATGATTGTCCGATTTGTCAAGACTCAAGCGGGCAGGACTATTTATCACTTCCTTGTTTGCATACTTTTCATAGTTCATGCATTACCAAGTGGATTTCTAGTCACAATACCTGCCCAGTTTGCAGAATTACTGTGATTTAAACATGAAGTAAAGAATAATTTACTTTTAACATATTTAAGTCATTATTTTCTAAGTCTACTTAAATTAGGACCTTCGAGTGAAAAATGTGATTATAGCTTAAATAATTTCTTATAAAATAAATACATCAATAAATAACTTAAAATATTTAAATCATCAGTATCAGATCACTAAAGTTCACTCGAAACAAAAAAAAAATTCTAGAATCATAAGATAATTAAATCTCATCTCCTACCTAAAAATCAAAATTGAAACCATAAAACTTCCATAATCTCTAAACCCAAAAATCCAAAACCCTAAATCCTCCAATCATAACCATCCAAAACTCCAACCCTTGAACCAATCCCCTAAAAAAGCCCTCTTAATTATCCCAACAAGATAAAAATGACTTCAAGCTTGAACACGATATCCAGGTCGCCAATCAAAGAGTCTTTCAGTCAAGTTCCCAGGTCCGGGTATCCAAAAGCAGTAGGAGGAGACTACACGCGTTTAATGCCTCAATACCGAGGAAAACTGCAGCCTTTGAACGAGAGTGGTTACAAGAAAACCTACTCTCGCTCACCAATAAGCCCAGAGCCAGGTCCTTCCAAGCAGCAGTCATCTTCTCCAATCGGAGAAAACGGAATAATGGACAGCATGTTCAACAACCAAGCAAACTACCAAACCAAAATCAAAAACATGGAAAAAATGCAAGAAATCCGGTCAAAGGCCTTCGAAGACAACGTTTTTAATTCAGCCAAAAACAAACAAGACCAGCTCAATTTTTTGATTGAAAAAAGAATTCAAGAAAAAAACTCTCTCGATGAAAAACAAGAAGCTGAAAAAAAAATCAAGGCACAGATGCAGAAAAATGAGTTAAAATATATCATTCAGGAACAAATCGCTGATAAAGGATTCGACCCTGCAAAAAATAACTATTTTGATCCAGTCAAAAACTCTGGATCTGCACCTTTGAAAAGCTCATCACCTGTCAAGAACAACGGGTATAATCCTTTCAAAAGTCCTGGATTTGATTCTGGGAAAGGCTCTGCTTTTGACCCAACAAAAAAATACACTTTTGATGCAGTTAAAAGTACTCCTTTTGAAAGTAATAAAGTGAATTCTGGTGATTTAGGAAAAAACCCTGAACCTCCGAAGAATAACCCTTGGAACAACTTGCAGATGATTGAAGAAATGAGGAAAAACAGCACAAAAGGACCGGAAATTAAAGAAAAAAACGAGATTAAAAATCAGGAAATTGAAGAAAACGCGATGAAGTTCTTTGGAATCGATGCTGAAAATGAAGAAAAAGAACTTCCAGGGACTTCGACTTTGAAATACGAGGCAAATGAAAAGTTGAGTCCAGTGAAATTTGCAAAAACAACTATCAGGAGCACTACTTATGACCCGATTACTGATAGTGTCAATACTTATGATGTTTCAAGGCAAAACCCAAGAGGACTCGGCTCCAGGAAGAAGAATGAAATTCCGGATAAGGTGAATATGTACAGTCCTCCTAAGAATGTTGACTTCTTTTCTAGTCGTAGTAAAGGATATGAAATCAACAATCCACTTACTGGAGAAGTTAAGACTGTTCAGAGAGTTAAAGTTGAAGACCCTGAAGAAAATGGTAAATTCAGATTTGCTATAAAATGAAAGGATAGATTAGATATAGTTTCTTAATACAATCATGGAAAATTAGTAGAATTTTTTAGAGAATATGATAGAAAAGATAATTTTTTTAAGTAAGGATTCAAATAATTAGATCATTTAAAATTTTAACGATAGTGGGTTATCATATTATACAAATATAAGATTTACTATAAATTAAACAAGAGATTAAACATATTCTTTAATTTAATCATGGAAATGTTGAGGTTACTGGAAACAAAACAATCGCCACTTATCACATAGATGAAATATAAAATTTACTCTAAACTAAAGTTTATAAAATTCCTAGAAACAATGATTCTCTATAAAACAAATAAATTATCCATAATTCCTCTAAATCAATAAAAACCCTCCTTCCTCACTTCTAAACTACCCCAAATTCTCCCAATCATTTTTAAAAACTTCAAATTCCCAAACCTTCCAACTCCAAAATCCAATCCCAAAAAATCCTAATCACTAAAAAATCCCGAAAACCCCACATTTTAATTAAAAATCCAACCTTCCTCATCATCAAGCCTCAAATAAATGGGAACAAGAAATTCTCTTTTAATGCCCTGCTGTGACTACAACTTACCCTCAAGTCGAGTATGTCTAGAAGATTTCGGTTTAAGTTCAACCGGTCCAATAAAAGCCCAGCGAAAGAAGTGCAGCGTAGCGACATCAGAAACGATCTCAATAATGCCTCTTCCTTTAGCAAGCAACCGAAGTTCAGTGACAGAATTTGTAGTAAACCGAAGTGAAAGCTTAACAGATAACTTTTCTAAAACTCCTGAAAAAGGACCTCAAGACTTTTACAGTGTTCCTTGCAGCCCAGGACGATACAAGCCAAGTTACTGTTTTTTCAGAGGACAAAAAGGAAAAAATATTGTAAAGGAAATTAGGTCTAAGTCACTTGTTTCTTCTCCGGAAGCCTCGGTTAATGCAAAGGGTAATTATGAAGACTGTAAGAGTTTTAGATTTTGTGAAAAAAATATGATTAAAGGAAACTCAGCTCGAAAAATGATCAATTTTGAGCCTTTTTACATTGAAAAAAACAAGAAAAAAAGAGTTTAGTTATGATATTTTATGTAATTTATTCTAACTTGTGAAATCTTTAAATTTTCAGGAATTTATTGAAAATCAGGTTTTTTCCTAAGGGTTCCAAACTTTTTCTTCTTTTTGAAGTTTCATGTTTCGCAGGACGTCTTCGAAAAAGATTGAAACCTGGGTCTTTAACAGAGAAACTGTCGAGATCTTGACAGCTTTTCAGGTTTTTCATGCCAGTGATCAATGAAAATTTATCCTGATTCTGAGTAGCGACAGCGAATGAAGAAGCGAGTGCAGAATACATCGATAATTGACTGATAATCTGTTTTGGGTGGCGACTTTCAACGAATTTCAATTCAGGATTTTTCATGATACTTGTTGTTTCTCTAGACCTGATTTCTGAATACTTTCGAATCGTTTCAAGGACTTCAGGAAAACTTTTTAAAATGCTGTCAAAGTCTTGTTTTTTTAAGACGAATGCCAAGCACAGGGTGTTAGCGACGACTGAGCAAATCCTTGGAGAGTTGTTGATCAAAGCCATTTCTCCTACAAAATCGCCATTTCGAAGACTTTTGATGATTTTTGAGTTGTCTGGAGAAATAATGTTCACAACACCTATTCCGATGAAGTACATCTCGTCACCTTGGTCGTCTTTGTATATCAAGTAGTCCCCTGGAAGGTAAATTTCAGCTTTAAGGCTTAAAGCTATTCGTTTAAAAAGGATTTCTTGGTAATGATCTCGTAAAAAAGGCACTTTTTTCAGTCTACATCTTGATTTTTCAAAGATTAACTTGTGGACGATGTTTTCAGGTAGGTGCTTGTAAATCTCTTTGATTCTAACCTCGCCGTAAAAATGCTGAACACTGGACTTAAACCTCGCAAATGTCTTAAATCGTGATTTTAAAGCTTTTGGGGCCTGTTTATTAAGAAAAAACGAAAAATTCTCGCAGATTGAGTCAAAAATTTCAACAGGTGTCTCTTTTTTTTCAGTGAAAATCAAAGAAAGAATTCCCATCATCACAACTAAAGCCAAGGTTGAAATGGTTCCTGTGATCATCACTAAAATCATCATTCTTGAATGACAAGGATGAACGTCTGAATTTCCTGTGGCTGAAACGATGCTTAAAGTGAAGTAAAGGGAATCGATGTAAGTGTCAGGGGATCCACAGTCGTTTAAAAGATGGAATAAGCAGGCTGTCCAGTGAATGAATAGAAGAAGGTAAAGTGTTTCTTCGAGGATTGTAACTAGTTTGTTTAGACTTTTGTAGGAAATGCTGAGGCTTGTTAGAAATGAACGGATTCGCAAAATTGAGATTAAACGGTTTTGTCTTAGGACTTGGATTATCACACTGCTTGTGTCTATTTGTGTCAGGACTATTATCAGGTTGCAAGGAAAGGTTGAGATTAGGTCGATTATCATGAATTTAGATTTTATGATTTTCCAGATGTTTTCAAAAATATTTAGGTTTGAGGAGTTTAGACGTTTTACTTCTAAGCAGATAAAAATTGAGGATTCAAAAATGTAGATTAACTCCATTATTATCATCCAAACAGGAGGGTTTTCATAAAACATTACCATAATCGGTAGAACAAAGCATGAATAAACAATAAGACAAAAGTGAAAAGCCTCAACATTCTGACTTTTTTCAACAAAAGCACCTTCTTTCGCTTCAGCAACTGTCTGAGAAATCAAAAACTCTGTTTTCCAATTCATTTCCAGTTTCCGTTGATGATCAATGACAATCTCACTATTATCAGGCAAAATTTTAATTTCTTTATTTTGAAAAGCACTTTTAACCCTTTTCTCAGCAACAAAAGCAATTCTAGCTTTCCATTCAGGAAAGACCTGAAAAATAATATTAACATGTTCGTCCTCAACGACAAAAGTATGAGTGAACATAGTGGCAACAACAGTGGCAGTCCGATAACAAGTATTATAATAAGCACTAGTCTCTCCAAAGTAATTTCCAGGTCCAAGAACGAGAATGACTGAATCTACCAAGCTCGAGATGATTTTGACTTCTCCACTAAGAATAAAGTAAAACTTTTTATGCATGTCATCGATTCTCAATATCACATCACCTAATAAAAAATAATGAAACTTCATGAACCTACAAAGCGACCTGATCAATTCTTTATTCAAAATGCCATCGTCATTCAAGATATCAGAGCTCAGTAAGATCGGAGAGTACCTATAAATAAATATCTCAGATTGCAAGTGAAAAGGAAGTCCACTAATCACATGTCTTTCTTGCAGCCCTCGATGTGTTTCCCATATAAAGTCAAAATAACTGTCAATTTGCCATGAAAGTTTTTCAATTCTCTGCTTCTTCAAAAAATCACTAGTTTTATTAAAATCCTCAAACATCTGATCTTTCAGCACTTTTTTCGAAACATTGATCAAAGAAACCATTTCTCCAAAAAAAATGATGAAAAGAAAAAAACAGATAAAAGAATAAAAAATGTTGAAATATTTTTCTTGAATTGAAACACTTGTCACGTATCCTTGAGTCACATGAGTCAAGGTATTGACTGACCAGTACAGAGCTGTCAGGTATAAAGAAGAGTCAGTGCCTGCCTTTTGGGAGTGTTTTAAAGTATTTCCGCTTTTTTGACTTATTGTGATGAATAAACAACTTGAAATATGGGAAACTGCTAAAATCACTGTAAAAATTTTAGAAATTTCTAAGGACAGGTACCAGGAAATCCACTTTTTTTTTAGATTATAGAAAAAGGAAAAAATGTAGAGAATGTTTGATATTCGTAGATAGCAGAGGAGGATTATTAGTGGAAGAGGGTCGGTTGTGCCTGATAACTTGAAGATCATTGAGAAAGGAATGGAAAGAAGGATGTTGTAGATGATTCTTATTATAAGAAAATCAGGGACTTTTTTTGAATTTTTATTTTTTGATAGTTTAGGTGAAGTGATCTTCAGCTGATATTCCAAAGCATAATAAATCGCTACTAAAACATAAAAAATCATCGAAAGACATTCCATCAGTATTAAAGCCGCATTATATTCCACATTAAACCCCATCTGAACCGGAATAAAAAAAACATTCCAGACCCAAACAGCAAAATAAACCATTTCATTCCACTTATTTTCCCTGACCCTCTTCACAAAAGGAGCATGTTTAACTTCAGTTTCAATATCACGAGAGCTAACACAAGTACCAACATGAGTCCTTTCATGACTCTCAGAAAAACTCAAGTTTTTCGTATAATCCAGACTATCATTTTCCCCAAACTTTTCAAAATCCCTAAAATTCTTAAATTTTTTCCGTTCTTCTGCAATGACTGCAACTTTTCTTCCAAATGTTTGATGAGTTTTTACAATATCTTTGAAATCCATCAAGTTTAGAACAGCGAGGGTCAAGTTAGTCTTGGCGCTGACTGTCGCTGATCTGAGACTTGGATGTTCATTGATTATGGAAAGTTCGCCGAAGAACCCGCCTTGATGGATCTGTTTAAAGACGGTCAAGTCGGAGTCTAGTACTTCGACTGTGCCTTCTAAGATGAAGTACATTTCAAGTCCGATTTCTCCTTTGGTGAAAACGTTTAGACCTTCGTTGATTATCATTATTTTGCATTTTCTTGATAAGGCGAGTAGGGCACCATGCTCGTCTTTAGGAAATAAACCACTATCGGTTATACCTTGGAATAAGAATAGTCTTAAATCGGTTGATAATGAATCTGGAAACATTTTAAGGACTTCTTCGTCTTCGAGGCCTAATAATTTGTCCCACTTTAGAAGAAGGTAGTGCTTTATGGAATCTTTTAGAGATGATGTTAATAAAGAATGGTTCATCCACTCTTCAATGTTTTTGTATCTTTTGAGGAATTCTAACTCAAAGTGGTTCTTCTCAAGTATAAAAAGCACAGATTCAATGAAAAATATCACAAAAACAATCTTTGACATATTCGACAAAATAATCGAGACAATAATCCCTGATTGATTCGGGTTGATATCTGCATAACTTGACTGCGAAAAAATAGAAATGCTCCAATAAAGACAATCAACATACTGAGCATTTCCAGATGTAGAAAAATAACTAAGTAAGCAAGCACTAACATGAACAATAACAAAATACAAATAAACATGTAGCAAGTACTTCATCATCCTTTCAGAAACCTTGCTGTGCTCTTGAATGACCCTAAATAAAGACACAACCCGAGCGATTTTTAGCAGTCTAAACGTTTTAAAGTAATAAACCGCCGTATTTTCATTCTGCAAACTGTAATACGCCCAGTCAATCGGAACAACACTCAAAACATCTAAAATGAAATTCCTATCAAGGTAATTTTTATTGATCTCTTCTCGATTATTAACATATTTCTTGTATCTATTCAAATGCGAAGACTTATAACTGACTAAAATATCAACAATAAACACCAAACAAACAACAAGGTCAATATAAGCAAGATCAGTCCTCATTCCAAAAGCAATCACAAAAGGAATCTCAATAAGACAGAAGGTAAAAGCAACACCCATCAAACTCACCCAAAAATAAAAAAAAACTGAAAGAGGGTCAATTAAAACTGAACCTTTTTTACTTCGACTTTCAGGAACAGTCAACATTTTTAACACCCAGGATTTTTGTTCATGTTCTGAAGTGGAATAATATTGAGGACATTCTAGTTCACCTTCTTGATCTGAGTCAGAAGAGTTGCAGTTGTCTTCGACTAGGTCGTGATCGAGTTGAATGTCTTCTGAACTGCAAGTTTTTAGTCTTTGTTTCGCGATTTTAAATAAAAAATCGCGATGGTCTGGGTAATTTTCAAGTACTTTCAGCATGTTTTCCTTGGAAATCTTGGCTAAGAGACATGGCTCGACTGCTATTACTGAGACTGTTCTGAATACATTCATTAATATTCCGATTTCTCCGAAATATTCACCCTCGGACATTAAAGCGATACGATTTTTACCGGTTTTTTCGGTGACTTCGACGAGACCTTTTATGATAAAGTACATGCTGTCGGCTTGGTCACCACTTCTTATGATAAAGTCTTCTGATAAGAAAAGCTCTTCTGTAAAGCATCTCAAAACACTCAGCACAAAAGCAGGCTCAGATAATTCAAATAACTTCACCTTAGAAACCAACGACTTAAACTTAAAAATCCCTATTTCCGTTGACAAAGAAAGCGGAATTTCTTCAGGAAACTTTTTAAAAAGATCTTGAATCTCTGGTTCAAAGTGAATTAAAGCAAAATTTTCAATTCTTTCCTGAAGTTTTTTAGGAATTTTTCGATGATTTGTCCAAGTATGAACAGCTCTTTTCCAGAAGGACTTTTCAGATCTATTAGAAAAAAGCTGAATCATATATATATACAATCGAATGAAAATAATTCCATATAAAACAATTCCATAAGTCATCAAAATAATTGCAATAATTTTCACTGTTGAGTTATCATCAAACGTTGAAGACAAGACGATTCCTGTCATTGTTTCTGTTGCCCAATAAAAAGCTTCCAAATATTTTTCCTGATCATTATCGAAACGTCTATCAGTGACTAAAGCATAAACCATTCCTGAGCAATGCTGAGAGAAAAACAAAAGAATCATTCCTCTGACAACTAAAAGAGTTGTTTTTGACTTAAAAACAAGACTAATACGAGTAAAAAACTTGTGTATTTGAAAGACTCTCAAACACTTTAACAGTCTTAAATACCTGAGACTTTCTCTTTCTACTACCTGCGCCAGGGTGTAAAAAGTAGAAAAAGGTATCGAAGCCATTAAAACCACTCCCATTTCCCTCTTCGATATCTCTTCTAAAAGCAAATGAGACTCTCCTCGTTTCCTTTCCCTTAAAAAATAAAAATTCAACATCATATCAACAACAAAAACTCCTTCAAAAAGTATCTCAAATTCAAGCCACAACCCTTCAGGATCCTTCTTCAGTCCTAAAAAGTAAAAACTTGAGAACAAGTTATAAAGATTCGATACAGTTATCAACAAATTCCATTTGAAAAGGAAATTTTTAAAGCTAAAATTCGACAAGTCTTTAAATATCTGCAGTTCTGGAATGTGAGGTGAAAAAATATTCTGAATTTTTGCGTCTTTTGAGGACTGTTCTCGAATTGAACAGAGAATTTCAAGGCTATTGAAAAATTTTTCTTTTGCCTGAGTCATTTATTATAACATGATTTCTCTTAACCATCTGAAAATATCTTCAAGAGAAGAACTTGAAGGTCAACTAGAAGGAAAAGATTTAACGTGTTGTGTAGGGTTAAATAGAAAGTTCTTTGCCTTATCAGAAACTTTTTAAATGATTCAGGACTTGAATGTCTAACAAGCTTCAACCTTCGCGGCATTCAAGAGCTTTACCTGGTAAGATCTAAGCAGGGAGCGAATGAACTTACAAGAATTCCTGACTTTTCTGTAGTTCCTACACTGCGAATTCTACATTTGAACAACAATAAAATCACAGAAGTAAAAAATTCTTCAAGTTTAGTTCTAGTTGAAGAGTTAGATTTAAGGAGTAATAGAATTTCAAGCCTGGAATCTTTTCACAGCCTTGAAAATCTGAAATGGTTGTCACTTTCTAGCAATAATCTTACAAGTCTTCAACCATTTCCTAGACTGGAAAGGCTGGAATACTTGGGTCTTTTCGCGAATTTTTTGAAAGAAAGTAATTTTTTCAGTGATGTTTTAGTACTTTCGCAACTATGCCCGAGTCTCTCTCATATTTTCGTGGAAGGGAATCAACTGCCTGAGCCTCTTCTGCAAGAAACTTTAGAAAATTTGAAATTGAAGAATAAGACGAAAATTCCGAATAGTTAATTAGACTGATGTTTTTTGTATTGATTTAAAATGAACTTCAAAACAAGGAATGAAGGACCATGATGAGGAATTTAAGGAAAATAAGCCATGGGGGCAAAACTTTCCTGAAAATTTTCTTAAAGAAGGTCAAACCCGGGTTAAACCCGGGTCAAACCCGGGTCAATGTCGAGTCCTCTGAACTCGTTGATGCGGAGGAAATTAGTAAAAAAAGAGACTTCCCCGAGCAAGGAAAATTCTTTTGGGCAACTCTAGTGGTTGGTGAAGTACCAAATGTATATCATGAGTGGATTTATCACTGCTGGGCATATTGCTATCGCCGGCTTATACTTGGCGATAGCAATACTGATAAGTTTCTATCAAACTTCCTATCATATGTATTGAAAGTCAAGGTTTATGAAGTGGACTTCTGTTTAGATCTACTGCGAAGTAGATTATTATGAAGAGAGCTGATCGGATTTGAGATGAGACTTCTGAGAGGATCTTTGAAAAGTAATAAGGATATGAAGTGTTGGTTTTCTTTGTAGTATTTAGGAATTAGGGCTTTTCGATTGGGAATGTCTTTGAATTTGATAGTACTATCAGATTCATCGCTGCGTAGTTAAAAACTCTTTGAGGCTTTGGGGAGTTTTAAAGGGTCTGAGTGTTTTGATAGTGATTTGGATATTTTGAGTTATTTGAGATTAATTGAAGTGATCAAGAAATTTTAAAAATTTTGAAATACTGAAAGTTAAGATATTAAAAAATATTTTAGTTGAAGGGTGCTGAGTAAATAAAAGAAATTTTTAATGGAAGAGGGTCTTGGTAAGATGTCTAAAGGATTCTGAGGTTAAATAAGGATCTTAATAGGATCTTTCAAAGGAAAAAAAGGATTTTCCCTCATGGATTAAATTAAGGTTCTTAGGCCTTTTATATATTTTTATTTATAAAATGCTTAGAAAGGAGGACCAAAATGAAGCATTCACCTCAGATTACCTGAAGTATGGATCTGAGATCAGCTTTTCATATCAAGATATTGGGTATATCACTTCATCAGGCTTCATAGACAACCTGCTCTATTTAAAAAGTGGGGAAAATTTGGATTATTCCCAATGCTTATTCCGGGTATTTCCGTTTTGCATCCATTCAATCCAAAACAACCTCCACCAAGAAATCAAAACCCTAAAGTCCGTCTCTGAATACACTGAAAGTTACCAAAAAATCAGCGACTCGCTAGAAGGTGAAATCCGTTCTAACCTTTTAAACTACGAAAAAAACCGTGGAAAATGCGTGAGATTCGGTTCACTAGTTTACTTACAACACGTGGCTTCTCACAAGTTCCTGACAGTGATTCCAGAAGAAAACAGTCAAATCGAGAAGTACAATGTGAAAGTGGCTCTGACGGATTTTCCAAATGATTACTCTTACATCAAAATTGAACCAAGCTATAACTTTCAACGAGAAGGCGAAGGGCTTATCAGGACAAATGATATCGTCCAGCTGGTCGTCTTCTTGGCGGAAATGAACAAACCTGCTTATATAAACGCGAGCGGCAAGGACTACAAAGAATTACCCGAAAGCACCTCAAAAGACTGGCGAGAAATCAACGCATCATTCGACGTAAAAGTCAAATGGCGTATCAATCTTTTCTCATTCACTCCAAGAGACAAGCAGAAATTATTAAACTACGGAGACTGTATCTGGATTTCCCATTCAGAAGGTGGAGTTATTTTTAACACCCTGAAAACAGATGATAGCGTCTTCATGTTTTTCAATTCAAACTCAAGTGACTCAAACGGCCTCTGGCGCATTGAAAGGACTGAGATGACAGGAGGATACGTTTACACAGCTGAAGAATTTCTATTAAAACACCTCACAACCGGTCTTTACCTCAGCTTGGAGAATGGCCAAGGCAAGTCCAAGCCATTCGGTTCTTTAAAACCTCGAAAAGACGCCTGCAGCTGGAAATTCGTCTCAATTTATGACTGGGAACAAAACGTAAAAATCGAAATCGACCACTTTTTTTACCTCGTTCATGCAACAGAAGACGTTCGACTCCTGGGAAAGGAAGACAACGAGCACCTTGCTTACATCAGACTGAAATTCTCAAATAAAACAAATGAAGAAGCATTTTTTAAGATTTTTAAAGCAGAGTCTTCAGTACTATGGGAAACCCAGTTCACAATTAACTGTTATGAAATAATTTCAAGGTTCAGTGAAATAATAACAACTTTGACTTGTTCATATGAAGACCTGAAGGTGTTACTTAGAAGTTCAGTGATGATCAGGCATTGTTTAGAACAAATGTGTGACTTTTTACAACATAAGCTCTGCAGCAGCTTCTCAACAGGAAAAAACTACGGACAAATCGACGCGAGTCGGCAAAAGACCTTCAAAGAAAACCAGATCCTTGATGTTCTTTCCACCCTTCTCGACAACCTCTTCTCAAAAGACTTCAACTTAGCGAAAGTGTTGAAAGACGACAACGAAAAGCTTCCAGATGACAATTTTTCTCCAATGATGAACTGTTTGAAAGACATCGCAAAAAAAGCTTATAATGTTTTAGGAATCGCTTGTCAGGACAATAGACAAAACCAGGTTTACACCTTTAAGTTTTTCTCTGTTTATCAGAAACATGGAGGGTACGACCTGGGAGCGACTCAATGCATGAAGTCAGTTCTGATGAATAATGAAGATCTTATGTCTTGTCTTGAAGAAAAGTCAATCGCTGTTCAATTGGGAAGGGCAGGGGCTTCCGTCATCGAACATTACATCTGGCTGTTAAGGGTAAGAGTTATTTAGAAGTTCTTTCGTGATCGTAAACCACGGCTTATTGAATTCTTGAGCGATATCTGCGCTTGTGATGATGTTGGCATCACTGTCAATCAGAACTCGATTCATGAAAAACTGTTTCTTAATCCACAGACTTATAATAAAGGAATCATTGCTACTTCTTTAGAAAATGATGAAAAGAAACTTTTTGTTGTTTTTCAACATAAAGTCATGGAATTAGGGAAAAATTTGGAGAAGGAGAAAGAAAAATATACTGAGATGAATGTTGCACTTGTGGAATGCTTTGAAAGTGATGGCACTGTTAAAGAGATCTATAAAGATGAAATATCTTACTTTATCAATATGATTCAACTTTTCGCTAATCTTTGCAAAGGCAGAAACGAGGCGTGTAAAGCCTCGATCAGCAAATGGTTTCCAATCGACGTCCTCAAGGCGAATATCTGGGAAGTCAGACTTTCAACTGAAATCCGAGCGGCTTTCTTGCAGATGATGGTAAATATGCATGTTGACGCTTCTCCTAGAGTCGCTGTAAGAAAACCTGAACTTATAAGGGCTTTGAATTCGAGCAAGAAACATCGTGAACTGATTTTTCAGAGACATACCATCAAAGATCTGGGAAGTTCAATGAGTAATTATTTGGCTAAGAAAAAAACAGTTTTGATTAAAAATGAAAGTGCTCCGAAGATCATTTTTGAAGAAAAAGATGGAGAGTTTAAAAATTCTCCGATTTATGAATTTAAAGTGGAACTTATTAGAAATATTAGAAAAATTGTTATTCCTGAGTTTAATTTTTTGTTATTGCAGATGTTGAAGGCTGTTAATTTGTTGATCAACTTTGAAGTTATTTCGAATGATAAGGGACATGATGAAGGCGATATTGATGAATTGTTGCATGGGGCTAATATTATCTTGTTTTATAATATTCAAAATTTGATCAATAATAATAAGGAAGTCAAAGGAAATCTTCAAGATTTTCATGAAAAAGCGAAAAATAAAGAAAAACAATTAAAAACTAATGCGGATGACCCTTTTAGAAGGTTCTCTGAAGGACTTAGGCATTTTTTGAAGTATCATACTTTTAGGTCTACTGATCAGTCGGAAGTAGAAAATATTGAAATCAAGTGTAAACTTGAATTATGTGACCTGCTTTTTCATGCCATTGATCTCAGGCAGGACTTTCTGATCAGTAACGTCATTAAATGGTTTATGGATGAAGGACAGGCCAAAGCCAGAGCTGACAACAGTGAAAACAGAGAAAACAATGAAGACCTAGAGAAAAAAATCTCATTCGACATCCAAAAACTAATCCCACCTCTCATAAACCCTGAAAATCAAGATCCAGATGAAAACAGCACTTTCCAAAAATTCCACTCACCTTCCGTAAAGCACTTAATTTCAACCATTCCAAATATATTCGAAAACCTTCTCCATCTCTTTGTAACAACCAAGAACTACAAGTTCCAAACAAAAATCCTTGGAATAGTTCTCAGAATGTTCAGTCAACGAAAGGAAATGATAAAAAACTTAAAAAAAATAACATTTATGATCCACAAAACCGACGGAGATATTTATTTAGAAGCAAAAGAGCACTTATCGACCTTTAAGTACTTTTCAGATCAAGCTCTTGTAATCTGCAGTTACTGGAAACAAAAGCCAAGTTCTAACAAAATAAATTTAAATAACCTCAACCAATGCCTTGAAATTCTCAAAAAAATCAAAGGCATGGTCTTCATGAATGATTCAAAAATTAACCCTGAAAGACAAGGAATGTTAAGATATCTAAACTTTCATTTATATGTTATCAAGTTCATCAGTCTCGGCTTTCCAATTCTTGAAGATTTGCCTGAAACTCCTAAAAAAGATTCAGAAGTAAAAGCAAAGGCTCTTTTAACTGAAGTTTTCCAAGAATGTTTCAAAACTCTTACGATTTTCGTTATGGAAAATAGAAAAAACCAGTTTTTGGTCTATGAAAGTCTTGAAGTCCTTCTTAGAACAATGAGGGTGAAAATGGGCCAGATTGATTTAATTTGTGAAATTTTTAAGAAAAATGTTGAACTTTGCAATAAAATCGATGAAAGACTGATTTTGATATTTAAAGAAATGATTTTGCATGAAGGACGAAAACCTGAATTTTTACAGTTTTATGATACAGTGATAATGATAAACAATGAGCCCATCGCACATCTTCAGAGGCTTATCTTGTCAGCGTTGACGAAAAATGACGAGACTGACACACTTCTTTTCATGAAAAATAAAAAGTTTGACTTTGATAGTGATTTTGTAGGTGATGGAGAAAAAGACAATCCTTGCCTTTATCATGCAGTCCTTATTCGAGTCTTGGCCAAATGTGGGTATGCTGCTTATGGATTTAAACTCAGTAGAAACAAGTGCCAAAGAATTATTCCTTTAGATGAAGTTTATAAGTTGTTGAAAATATCTTCACCTCCTAGTATCAATGAAGTTCATCTTTCACTGCTGGACTTTCTGATGAATGTTTATTTGAATGATGAGTATTTAACAAGAGATGATTTAAACTCAGGATTATTAGAATTTATCAATAATTGCATTTCTAGTCACTTTAAAATGAAAAAGGTTTTAACAGATATTTTGCCATTCATATTGAAAGTCATAATGATAATCTATAAATACATTGACTTGATCAGAGGTAAACTCTTACCTAAAGCTAAAGATCTCAGTAAAATTATTGGATTTATACATAAAAAATATCATGAAGGAAAAAAATTCTTGGTACCAATTCTAGAAAATATTCAAAATTACTTACAAATTCTTAAAAACTTATCAGAAAATGACCCCGATTCCTTATCACCAGTCCTCAAAGAGTTAAATTACCTCTACATCTTCTTCGAGATACATTCAGAAAACTCACCTCAACAAGAAGCCCCATTAGTTCCAAACTCTTCAACAGTCCTTCAAGACAACTGGCATTCTCTAATAATTTCTCTAAAAGACCAAAAATTTTCCAAGTTAATAAAAGAAGAAACCAGGTGTTTTCTTGAAAGATTCCGAAAAATCGAATCAAAAGAACTATCAAAAAATCAGATATTGCAGGGACTTTTAGACTATATAAGTCTTTCCTCAGTTCACCGTCCTCCAAGTCAAATAGTTTGTTCAGTGATCGAATTTTTAGGTTACAACCTGACAGAAGCCGATTCTGAAGAAAAAGGAGAAAAAGAGTTAAACAAGAAAAAATCCATTCAATTAATCTTCCGAGAAATGAACGTGGTTCAAATTATCATGAAACTCATGTGTGACGTGCATATCGACCCTGAAATCTTCGCTATTCTCATCGATTTTTCAACGAAATTGCTTGATGGAGGTAATGAAAAGATCCAGCAGGACTTTTACGATTATTTTCTTGTAAAGTCCTCAAGTGAGCACTTTTTCGCAGCTCTTTACACACGACTTTCAGACTTCACCAAGAAAATCGCAGTTATTTCAGATGTTGAGAGAATCAATTCAAGGTACTTTAAAAAATCACGAAAAATGATAAGTAATATTATAAAGCTTATGCAACTTTTCTGTGAAAATCACTATGAAACCTTGCAGAATTACTTAAGAATTCAAGAAAAATCACGGAATAGTTATGATTTAGTTGGAGCTGTTACTTTATTGTTAAGGGAACTGATGGTGAAAAAAAGGGTTGAGTACTTTCTTATCATGAGTAATTGTTTCGAGTTGTTAACAGAATGCATTCAAGGACCTTGTAAATCAAATCAAAAGGCGATAATAAACAGTAAGTTCTTAGAAATCGTGAGTGAGTTGCTGAGTATTGATGAAACTGCAGAAACTATCAAGTCTTATGAAGGACTTAACATGATTTATGAGACAATTGGGGAAAAACTTCTATTTGGGTGGATGATTTCTCATTTAAAGTACAAATGCTTGATCACTTTAATCGCCTTATTGGAAGGAAGGACAGATAATTACGTCATCACTCGAATGTTCCGAGCTTTTAATCTTCTGCTCTTTAAAAAGAACCTTATCAGTGTTTATTCTTTGTACCTCAAAGACGCCTCAGGAGCCCAGTACGACAACGACTTATTCGAAAAATTCAAAGGAAATGAAAAATATAAAGAAAACACCAACGGCTTAGAAGGTGAACAGCCTCGAAGCAAGTTGATCATTGAAATCGGTTTCATGGTCTTTCAACTCATCTGTTATTTCACTGAAATCGACGACCCTGACATTAAAAAAGCAATGATCAACGACTTTCCTGAACTTTACAATGAAAAAACTGACTCCAACTTTTCACCATTTGAAATGATTGGCAGAAGCTTCATGAATGCTAAGAAGATTTTAAGAAGACAAGAAAATCCCAGTAGTGAAGATCTTTTAAAAGCAGCGGTTTTGTTCTTTAAGAGTAAAACAGGGGATATTGAAGTGGTTTTCAAAGGAACAATTAATAAAATTTACTTTTGGCTGCCACCAGTTTGTGAGTTTCTCACTTCAGAAGCGAAAAACGAGTTTCATGAGCAGGCAGACCGTTCATCAGAAAAAGCGAAAATCGAGTACATGGTGAATCGTTTTTCTAAATTAAAAGACGACATGGAATACGAGCAGAAGTTAATAAGAAATGTACTTGGTTATCGTTTTTTATCATCAAAAATCGCTTTATTCAAAGTGGCCTTATTTTTACTGACTTTGTATCTGAACTTTTTACTGTTGTTTTCTTATAACAACTTTAATGGCGGAAGACTCGACAAGCCTGAATTGGGTTACATTCAAGTGAATACGGCGAAAGAAGACATCACATCTTCAAGTGAGACCATTTCTCATATCTATGCAGTGGGCATCGTTCACTGCATCTTATCCTGCATGATTTTTCTTTACTTCACCGTGAAAACCATTCCTCTAATCATCAAGACCGAGCTGAAAGGAATGAAAGAAGACATCCGCCAGGTGGTAAAAGTTTTAAGAGTCTTCCGCAAGGTCTCCGTGAAAGTAGACGTGATTTACCAGTTCGGCTTCTGCATCTTCTCTATCTTTGGACTTGCCTGGCATCCTTTTTTCTTCAGCATTCATCTTCTTGACATCCTTTACCGAATCCCTTCACTTCAAAGTGTGATCATGTCAGTTGTACTTCCTTGGAAATCTTTAGTTTTAGTCTTTTTCTTGATTGTGATCATCAATTATCTGTTTTCTATCTGGGCTTATGTTGACTTTGCTGAAGAATTCGCTGGAAATTGTGAGTCTTTATTGTTGTGCTTTCGGACGATTTTTGACCAGGCTTATAAAAATTCAGGAGGGATTGGAATGTGGTTGGACTATAACCAGCTTTACAGGGATGAGACTAATGTAATTATGCCGGAATTTAGAAAAAATGATGTAATTTCGAGGTTTTTTTTTGATGACTTGTATATGATCATTATTCCTATTTTGTTGGCAAATATTATTTATGGACTTATTCTTGATAACTTTACTGTCCTCAAGTTGAATGATGATGAAAGTAATGCCGATAGGAATAATAAATGCTTTATTTGTGGAAAGGCTAGAGAGGATATTGAAAGATTGACTAGCAAGTCTTTCAAGTACCATGTGGTTAAGGAGCATAGTGAATGGAACTATATTTATTTTATTGCTTATCTTGACTTTAAGAAATCTACAGAACATTCAGGAATTGAAAGTGACATCAAAACTCAGATTAATGATAATAAACATGACTGGATCCCTCAACAGCAAGGACTTAGTTTCAAAAATGAAGAAATCAATGAAGAAAACCAGAGCCTGACGCAAATCAAAGAAATCAGCGAGTCTTTGGCGAAATTCGAGCAGGAAGTAAAAAAACTGAAAAAATCATCAAATCTAAAAAAAACTCTGATAGCAAGTCAAAAGAGTAGAATAATCTAGAGTTTAACCCAGCTTAACTATTACTTCTTTTTAAAAGCTTCTAAAGTCGCTTTCACGTTTCCAGAGCACTCGACAAGAACATCGATTATTTCACCAGGCGAAACTCTTCTTTTACTAACATGTGAAACTGCATCAATCAAGTCATCAAAGCATTTCTCAATATTACAAAAGTCATTTCCATGTAAAACCTTTTCACTTTGTTCATTTTCTGCAAAATCGTCAGTCAAACGTTCTCCAAGTTCATCAGATCCAGAGTTTTCAGGACTTTTGACCATTTTTTCAGCGATTTCAAGATTTTCCTGCTTTTTCTTATTTGCTCTATCGAGGAGGAGTTGTTTGAATGCTGGGATTTTTTTTTCCTTTTTTTTAGTTGCTTGATTTGATGATAAAAACTTCCAATGAGCTCGAAGACTGTCTGCGGAACGATTTGTTGAGCAGTGATTTTTGAATGAAAGCCAAAATGAAAGGTTTTTTGGGTTCCCTTCGGTTTTTTCTACAAAGTCTCGCATTGATCGATCTTCTTTTTCTGTGTATGAAAGCTTTTGTTGTGAAGGGATTGACTTTGAAGTGGTGTTTAATTGGTAGGTCTCAAGGCTTTGCAGTTCTTGTAAGGAAAATGAATGCAGGACTAGAGTGTAAGAGTAAACTGGATGGCTGAAACTTTCTTTTAATGTAAAGTTAGGCTCATAGGGAAGAAGATAGATACATCCAGCCTGGTCTTCTTTCAATGCCCTGCCACCGTTTTCTTGGATAATCCTATAAATCTCAGCTTTTTCACTACATGGAGGCATATAAAAGTTCATTTGAGACTTCCCGCTATTAAAAATCATTTATTTATTAATATCCGCCTATTTAACCTTCAGAAAAAGTTCTTTTCACTGAAAGTGGTCCACCTGGCATATCATGAGTCTTCTCAAAGATTCTTCACATTCGGATGTGAACTGGAATCAGATGGTTTGTCTTCATCTTTATTTGTTTGATCTGAATCTTTAATAGTTGAATGAACTGCTGGTATCAATCAAGAAGGTTTGTCTTTTTCAACAATTTTTTCAGAATACTTCATTTTTTTTTTATGGAAAAAATGCTACTTAAATACCACTAAATGCTTTGACTTAAACCGGATGAAATTGGAAAAAACTTTTTCACCTGAAAGTTTTAGAATTGATTTTGGGATGATAATTACTCTTATACCACTCTTCTGGCTTTACTCCGAAAAAATTAGCCCTTTACATATAAACTAGACATCACAATCTTAGTCAGATGATAAATCCATTCATGTTACTCAGGTTGGTGTCTCAAATTATTTGAAAAAACAAAAAAACCATTTGTATAAGCTCTACTCAAAAATTCAAAGTAAAATACCTTTAATCAGATTCATTAAGAATCAAAATTTAACCAATTTCAATACTTTATACCCTTTATCTATTCCTAATCCTACCATTTTCCTATTTAATCTCAGCCATATATATAAATGTTTGCCAGGCCCCTCAGAAACTCTATGCTGAATACAAAATCGATTTTTTATAGGAATTTTACTGGGACTATAGATCCCTTGTTTTATCTTGGGAGTGAGTTTAACGACATACTAGAAGGAAATATGGTTTATGCCGATAAGACTCTGTTACTTAAATCTCTCTTGAAAGAAAAATGTATGTTGGTTACGAGACCGAGAAGATGGGGAAAGAGCTTAAATTTGAGTATGATTGAGAGTTTTTTTCAGCCCCAGGTCTCTGAAGATGGAATCATTTCAAGGGATGAAGAGAAAAAGGAAAACTTTAGGAAGTTTGAGATAAATAAGGAAATTCTTCCCTACAATCCTATAACCAAAAAAACACAAGAAACTAAATTTATTGACCTTCAAGGAAGTCTGCCTGTGATTAAATTGATTTTTACTGATGCTAAACCAAAAAGCGAAAGACACCTTGAAATTTATTTAGCAAACGTACTGCAAAATACCATTCAAACTCATAAGTATCTACTTAAATCACCTAAGGTTAATCCTTATGATAAAAATAGATTACAAAACTACTTTAAAAATGATAAGTTTGATTGTCTTGATGATATTATGATTATCAACACTTTGGCTACTCTAATCAGGTCTTTAAAAGCGCATTACGGAACAAAAGTTATACTTTTAGTCGATGAGTATGATAAGTTCCTGATATCTCTCGCAGAACAAAATTCTAAGTTTTATGAATACGGATTGCACCTCTATTCCGAAATGTTTTTATGCCTTAAAGGCTTTATTGAAAAAAACGTTCAGTTCTCCTTATTCACCGGGGTATCAAGATTAGCGAAGACAAATTGTTTATCTGGCCTCAATTGTTTCACCCATGATTCAGTACAGAAATCTTTAATTTCGGAATTTTACGGCCTAACTGAAACAGAAGTTGATAAACTGATTGAACAGACTCAGAGTATGATGACAGAGAAATTTGATATCGTAAAAGTTAAAAAACAAATAGCAAAATGGTATAACGGGTACAATATACAAGGCAAGACAATTTATAATCCTTTTTCTGTCATTAATTGCCTAAAATGTTTGATGGAAAATGATCCTGAACCTTATTCAACATTCTGGTCTAATAGTGGTTCAACAGAACTTCTTTGTAGTTCTATCCAGCATTTACCTACAACAAAATTTATTGAAAATCTAGAGCAAAATAACTTGATTGCCTTCACCCCTATCAATCATGCTTTTAATAAGATAAGTGATGGTGATGTAGAACATAAAGATATTTTGACTAAAACTATATTTCAAAACTCCGACTCATTTTTGACTTTTATGATGGACACTGGGTATTTAACAATGGTAGCTGATAATAAATATCGCTTACCAAATAAAGAAATTATTGAAATCTTTCACAAAGAAATCGCACTTAAATGGTTGAAAATTAAAATGCCATATTTGGCAAATGCTTCGTATGTTGATAATGAAATAGAAGACATCAAAATGTTTTGCTCTTCATTTCAAGTAAAAATTCTGGATAAAATCATAATAGATGATAACAATACCCCTGAATATGTATTCAAATCTTTACTGTACTTCAGTTCTTACAATTCGATAAATCGTTTAGAAAAGTACAGCGTATTATTGGAGCGTTCAACTGAACAAAAAAAAAGGATCGATATAGCTCTTTTACCAAATGAAGAATCTGATACTCTCTTTATCATTGAATATAAGAAGGATTACAATTTAAGTAATACAGTACAAATTAAGAATGGAATGCTTCAAATAATGGAATTGTACGCTAGTGAAGCTATAAAGATTTCTAATGAGTATAAACATATAAAAAAAATTATCCTGAGAGCTATTGCTTTTGTTATTGTCGAAGGTAAATGGAAAATTTTTGCTGAAGAGTTTCAGTTTAATGAAGAAGGATTGAAATCAGCGATTGATAGTTTCAATAAGGGTGCCATTGACAAGAAAGACTTTATTAGTGAATTATCCAAATACGCAATAAAGAGAGATAGTAGTTAAGTAATAGTTTCAGTTGAAAAAATTAGCTAATATCTAATCATTGCATTCAATAAACAAAATGTGCCTATCTTTTGGTTATATAATCACAAGAAAATATTCATGTTTTTATAAGGAGTTCATCGATTAAGTTAAAGTTGAATGGTACTGATAAATTTTCTTTGGCCGTAGTTTTTACTCTATAGATATAATCAATAATCATGTGAATGGCCCTGCTATTCCTAACCTTGATAACTTAATTATGAATTTAATCGTAATAGTCATCTAATGTTTGAAGATTAATATGTTTTATCTTCGTATTGACTTATCAATCTTTAATTTATTCAGAGCTTGATCAAAAAAGAAACTATTACTCGTAAAACCCTAAAATTTTATGATCCTATAATAACAACATAATAAATTCTTTATGAACATTACCAAAAAAATCAGCAACCTCTTCAAAAATTATCAGAAAAAGTCTTTCAATTAAAGTATACTGAAATAAAAATTTTCGACTCTAACTACATCTGGAAATCATAAATTCCAGAATCCTGGAACAGAATAATCGAAAGAAGAACATTATGTCTCTGCAACTACGTAAAGCTCTCGTGATGCCCTAGAAAAACTAAAAAATACATTAGTAAAATTTACAATCCAAAGAAGGCCCCAGAGCTAGGGCTTTCAACATCATTTCGTACCCAGTTTCAAATAAAAAGCGATAGTTCAATACTAAGTCCAAAGGCAAAAAATCCAATATACGCCTAATTTAAATTTAGACCAATGAAAACTGTCTTGTTCTTTCAAAGAAAGAGTAAACGGAAATATCAAATCCAATTATTACTTACCCATATTACTTACTTCTTGATATCAGATCGCTAATTATAAAAAAGTAGGTTATTATGATATTTCAGTCAATAGTATTAATTAAATAGGTATAGAATGATCATATTCCCTTTAATTTCTTAAATCAATTTTAATAATACAATTCATTTCTTTAGGTATAATTAAATAAACCTTATATCAAAAAATATTATCTCTTGATTTAGTCTTTATATTCATCAGTAAGTTCACTAGATAAATCAATTAAAGCGCGAAGAAAGCAAGTAGACTCCTGTTTCTGTTACAAACGCTTAGACACAAAAAGTAAAAAAATCATTTTTATTTCAGATTAATATAATAAACTTTTCAATACATACTTTAAAGTGAGTTTAAATAAGATATTAATATCTTTCATCTAATTAATACTTAATCTGTCGTATTAAACCTGATAGACATTTTCGTTTCAAACTGGTCTTCACACATGCATATACCAAATCCCTTTCGACCTTGAACAACCCCCTGAAAATGCACTTTCCTTCTACTCCTTTTCTCAAAAGCTTCAAAAAGCACCTCAGTCCATGCCATTAAAGTAGCAAAACTTTCCATAATTCCAATCACAGATCCTAAAAGTGTTCCAAGAAACATAAAAGGAGTATATTTCTCAAGTCTTTTCGTAATAAACGCATTTTCATTCAACTGCAGTTCTAAATCGACCATCAAAAAAATCATAGAATTAAATCTTTTTATTTTTTACGAGTATTGGTCGACTGTTGTGCCAGTTTCATGATTTTTTGCATCGACTAAATGAAATCCTGTGATTTTTGAGTCGAAAGACGATGAGTCTGAGTAAAAAACCTGAGTTTTTCTTACTGATGGAAGGAGTAAAACTTTGAATTTACTTGGAATAAAACCTCGAAATACATGTGTTCTGTCATTTGGGTATAAAGGAATGAAAATCTCGCTGTTTTGATCAGGGATTGAAGAAGAAGATGCTAAATTAACAGAGATATGTGAACAGTAGTATCTGATGTTTTGAAAGCTGAAGCTAATTTTCCCATTATTTGATAAAAGGAAATCTTCATATTTTATCAATGCTTGGCAGTTGGTTCCTTCTTTTTTCACTGTAAATGAAATGGTTTTAAATGAGATTGAGGAATTTATCCAAAAAGTATCATTTTCCTTACATTCACCAATTAAGTTGTAAAAAGTGAAGTTTATAAAAAAAAAACTTGAAACTATATCATCTTTGACTGATATTAAAGGGACTAATGATTTTGACTCAGAAATATTGTCATCTAAATAAGCTATTAGGGTGTAAACCGAAGTAATCACAGCGAAAAGCAAAAAAATGACAGTAAAATACCCTCCAATCACAGTTTTCCTGTAAATCACAGGAACATTCAATTCTTGAGAGTGTTGAGTGACAAATTGATCAATTCTTAAAAACTTACTCCTGGTCCGTTTCCAGAAAATCACAAGAAAAAGTAAAACAAAAGCCAAAGCTCCAAAAATCCACAAAAGCATGAAATACAAATCTTCAAGTGCAGTATCTTTAGGTAAATAATCCCCAGGTTGTTTACTAAAAACAGTTAAATTCTTACTTTTTTCAAGAGGCACAGATGAGCCCAAAGGACATTCTAATCCAGTTCTACAAATTTTACAGAAAGTTTTACCTTCTTCATCATTAAACTCTCCAAATTGACAAGGAGTGCACATCTGAATCTCACAAGCTCCTCTGTATTGATAAAAAGTTCCATTAGGACAAGGAAGGCAATCATTTGAAATACTGTAAAAACCAGGAGGACAAGGTTGGCATCGACCTTCTATAATCATCCCGAATTTACAAGTCAAAAATATCGGCTCTTCGTTGAATGAAATCTGGTAAAGTTCATTTGAAACTACATCAGAGGTTTGGAATCCACTTGGAGAATGGATTCCTCCGAAAAGGTAAAAACTTTGACCGAGTTGGACTAATGAGTGCCCTGCAACCCACAGTGATTCTGGAAGGAGAATCGAGCGGATTATTTTTTTATTGACTAGGTCGTAACAGTGAATGAATTTTGATACTTCTTGGTTTCTTTTACCTCCGAAAATGAATAGTGTTGAATTTTCGAGAGATATTGAAAAGTCTTTTAATGATAAAAGGTTTTCTGAGTTGTTTGAAGAAACTGATCCGTTTAGCGGCTTGGATTCGATGTTTTTGATAGTGATTTGAATTATTTCCTTGCTTGGTTCGTTGCTTGAATCAGTGCCGCCGATTAAATGTAGTGAAATTAATAGACCCTCAGATTTAAATGCACATTTATAGTTTGCGATGCTTAAATGGTTTTTATATTTTAGTTCTATTTGGGTGAAGGTCGCTGATGAGAAATCGTAAATCCACATATCGTTTAAGTTTTCTTCGAAGTTTTGACCTCCGAAAATCAGAATTTTGAAGGAATAGAAAAATATGCATGGGTCGAAACGAGAGGTGATGTTGTTGCCTTCGTTTAGCATGGTCCAAAGACTAGCTTTTGGTTCATAAAAGTAAATTTCTTGAAAAATCGTATTACCAGACTTTCCACCCATAATGGTTAAACCTGACCCGTTTATAAAAAAGTAGCCCATCAGCTCTCTCTTCGCTGGAATGTTTCCATACGTTTTAACATACACCCAACAATCCGAATCAATATCAAATCTCCACATATCATTAAGAGTATCTCCAGAAGAAGAAAGTCCTCCGAATATAAAAATCGAGTTGTTGTAAACCCAGCTGATGTGATTTTTTCTACCTACTGGAAAATCTGCAGATTCAGAGTGAACTGTGTAATTTTCTGACTCGAAGTAAAAGAGTATAATGGAATTTTCATAATTTTTCAGAGACTTTCCAAGCCCGAAGCTTACATAGTTTTCAAAAGTTTGAGAAGTACTTCCGTATGAATATTCGATGTCATTTTTTATTAGAGACCAGGTGAGTAGTGTTAAGTCCAATCTTAAGATTTCTGAGTATTTTTCGTTTAAATTATAGCCGAAAAAGACAAACATGAAGTTTTTGTTGACTGAAGACTTATGACCTTTTCTTGCTGGTATGTCAGAGCTTGTTTTGATCTCGTACCAGGTTTTTTCAGTTAAATCAAATCTGAAAAGTTGACAAATTGATCTTCCTTCAACAACTCCAAATAAGTAAAGAGAGTCATTATAAAACACTAAAGACCCTTCAGTCATATTCCCCGGATAATTTTCATAAAACGCTTGAACTTCTAAAGTTTCAGTATCAATTCTGTTTATCCCTTACAAGTAAAAGTGCTGTGATATCCCTGAAACCAAGATTCCTCCATACAATCCTAAGTATCGTTTCTTTCCAAAAGTAAAAAAACACTCAGCTGAATCAATCGTCGGATAAATATAATCTCCTGAAAAACTTCCAAATTTCCAATACGAAAGATTCAAGTCATAAACGTAAATATTTTCAGAAATTCCTTTTGCAGTCTTCCCAAAGATGATGAAAAACGAGTTGTTTGAGGTTATAAAAGACTTACATTGTGATAGGCAAGGAGGGGAAAGAGTAGTGTAAGAAATGATTTCTTTCCAGTGGTCTAATTCTATGTCGTATGAATAAAATGCACATGAAAATAAACCACTTTCTTCTTCACCTCCATAAAAGTAAATTTTTGAGGAAGAGCTTACTACTGATGATGTTGTGTGTATCAATCTTGGAGGGGAGGATTTTGAGATTGGTAGTTGTTCGATCTTGAGAGAGGATATTTGAATAAAGAATATCAACATGAGAATCATTTTTATACGAGGATGAAATTGATTACAGATGATTAATAATCAAATTATTTTAAGTTTTCATTCAGGAATGACTTTGAATCGGTAAGTAAGAGGAGTAAATTATTTTTCAGATATTTATGATGAAAATTTCAATCATTTTTCAGTAACTTTAATCAAGTATCAACCTAATTTTCTTATTATCAGTTAACTATTTTAGTTATCTTTATACATTTTTACATTTTAATATGATAATCAATTATATCACAGTACTATTGAGCCTCTTAATATCTCTAGATTAAATAATTAATGCCCACAAAAAAAAACCTTACATATGAATTTTGGAAAATTTTTCTTGATGGCTTGGACAAACCAGGTTTCATTTTTAAGTTTTTTGATTTGGTGATTAACAGTTTATATGCACAGTTCTTCTATAGTCTCAAAAAGTTATTACTATAATAAAAGGAATTTTACAATTTTTTACTAAATTTCTTAATCTTGAATCAGACTACTTGTTTTAGGATTTTTAGATTGAAATTTTCATTAAATTTGGATAATATAATTATTTGGTAGTTTATTTACAAAGAAATGCTTATTTCTAATACTTATATATAAGCATCGAACTTTCTTTAGTAGAGATAGAAAATGGCAAGAAATAACGAATTTCAGAAGCCACGGGTCTATTATTAAAGGCTCTCTCAATTTTTAATGTCTCTCTTCATCTTTTTTTGGTTCTAGAAGTGATCATAATTTTGCTATATGTTTTTAGTAAAGGCTTTGGAAAAGCTTCAAAAATGTTTAATGGTTCAAATATGATATTAATGACCTGCATTAGGCTATATTTGTGACTTTCGGAAGAAATGATTTAATATGTTGAGGTTGATGACAAAGTTTATGTTAGATTTTTATTCTTTTAAAGGAAAGTGGATACTGTATGGGAGGTTTTATTAAACTTTTCTGACACTTATCAAGAGAGGTTTATTGTGACTTGATTCGAGTGTAAAAACTTAAGGAAACTAGGAAATTGATATATGTTTCAATTTTTTGCTTTTATGAAGAGACACTTTTTCAAATATCTATTCAAGAAAATCTTAAGTTTAATGCTAGTTAAATATCTAATAAAACAATCATTATTTTAAAGACTTTTTATTGAATGCTGAAAACATACATCTAATTATAACCAAATAATTCCTCTATTCAGGAAATAGAAAAATTAGCTTCAGCTTAAAAACATTAGATACTATTGCTTAATGTTTCTGTTAATTTAAATTCCTCTTTTCAATCCCTGATAAAAAAGCGATATTTTCATTTCTTTATACCCAAATAACAAGATACATGTGTTTCAAGGTTTTCTTACAAGCAAATTCAAAGTTTGACTCTTTCCATCAGTAAGAAAAACTCAGGTTTTTTCTCAGACTCATCATCTTTTGACTCAAACTCACAGGATTTCATTAGTCGATGCAAAAACCATGAAACTGGCACAGCGTTCGACCAATACTCGTAAAAACTAAAAAGATTTATCTCTGTAAATTTTCGCTGATTGATTAAGAACTGCAATTGAATGAAAATGCGTTTATCACGAAAAGACTCTAGAGATGCACTCCTTTGTGATCATTGTATATACCTTATAATAACAATCCAAATACGATAATAGTTTATTATTAGATATTTGAACTCAACTAAACAATTTCTTGAAAAACATATTTTCGAATATCTGAAATAATAATGATCTTGCTACTCTTGACATACATAGTTACCTCAATTGAAATAACTCAACTCCCTGCATCAAATTCATCCCCTCCAAGAATGATTCATTCGACGTCATCAGCTGAGGACTCATCTTCAATAATTTACTTTTTCGGTGGAGAACAAGAAAATGGCTTACTTTCATCTTCAATTTTTTCATTTGACCTGAAATTTTCCTTCTGGAGTGAAGTGATTCCTTTAGCAACTTTTTCCCCTCCAGGCCTATCACGTTGTAAGTCTTTTATAACCTCAAAAAAATTGTTATACATTTTTTTCGGGATGACAAAAAAAGGAATATCTGAAAACCTTTACTTTTTCAACTTGAATTATTATTATTGGAGCCTTTCAAGTTTTCAAGGTGATTTTATTGTGCCTTCTGTGGATTCAGCTGATTGTTTATTCACTTTTGGAAACGTAAAATACTTAGCATTGTATGGAGGTGTCTCGATTTTAGGAATATCACAGCACTTTTACTTGTAAGGTATAAACAGAATTGATATAGAAACATTAAAAGTTCAAGGTTTTTATAAAAATTCTCCAGGATATATGACTGAAGGGTCTTTAGTGTTTTATAATAACTCACTTTACTTGTTTGGAGCAGTTGAAGGAAGATTAATTTGTCAACTTTTCAGATTTGATTTAAATGAAAAGGTATGGGAAGAAGTTTTATTAAGTAAAGAGGTGAGTGCGAGAAAAGGACAAAAAGCTGCAGTTTATAAAGATAAAATTTTTGTGTTTTTTGGGTATCAAGGAATAAAAAAATATTCAGAAGTTCTCAGAATCGACCTTCTCAACTTTTCTTGCAACTTTCTGACATATGCAGAGTATTTATATGGAAGTTCCATTCAACTCATGCAAGATTCTCTAGTCTTCGGCCTAGGTAGGACCTTCCAATCATATGAAAATTCAATAAAACTTTTTAACCTACAGACAAATATCTATTCAAATCTTTCCAAATCAGCAGATTTTCCAATAAGTCGTAAAAATCACATCAGCTGGCCGTTTAACAACTCAATTTACATCTTCGGTGGACTTTCCTCAACAGGTGAGACCTTAAACGATATGTGGAGATTTGAAGCGAGTACCAATAAATGGGTAGCAGTTGAAGTTTCAGGAAGTCTTCCAGCTCCAAGAGAAAATATGGGAAGTTACTTCATAAGTGGTTCAGGTCTTTTAATTTCTTCAGGAAAATCAGGATCATCTCTGTTCAACGACCTTTATTATTACGAGCCTAAGTCAAGTACTTGGGCAAATTATGGAAATTCTCAGTCAAGTTTCAGTTCTCGATATAATCCTTGCATTTTTCTTTATTCTTATAAAGCGATTATTTTTGGAGGGCAAGATTTTCAGGGATTTTTAAATGATTTGTGGATTTATGACTTTTATGAGGATAGGTTGTTTAAGATTCAGGTTAAGGGTGAAAATGTTTTGAAGATTGTTAATTATCGATGTGTGTTTGAAACTTATGAGTTGGGAGTTAAGATTTATTTGGTTGGAGGAACTTTTATGAATAATGAACCGAATGATGTGGTATTTCTTGTTACTATTACAAATTTTTTTAACTCTGTATCTGCATCAGTATCTGCATCTGTATCTGTATCTGAATATTGGACAGAAGAAAATTTAAGCATATCCGACTTCTCACTAGAAATTCACGATTCAATGACTTATATTTCATCAGGCAGACGTGATCAAGAACTAAACAAAAAAATAATGTCAATAAACCTAAAAAATCGCGAAATAATTGAAGAAATTTCTATTCCCCAAAACCTTTGGCTGACAGGTCACACAATGACTCATCTCGGTGATTATCTCTACCTCTTCGGAGGCTCCTATTCAAAAAGTGGTTTCTTGACCTCAATATTTTATTCTAACAACTTATTCAAAATTTCATTCAAAGGCCAAAAATTTCAACTTTCTTGCAGATATGGAGAAATCGTTAAAAATAAGTGTGTTCCTTGTAAAGCTGGCTTTTATTCAGTTGATAATCGATGTGAACCTTGCCCTGCTGGCACGTTTTATGAACATGAAGGAGCCTGTACTATGCAAATGTGCACTCCTTGTGGGTATGGGTATTTTAATGATGAAACTGGGAAAATTTACTGTAAACAATGCAGCACTGGGACTTTTTGCCCTGTTGGAACAAGTTATCCTTTACCAAGACTTGTTAAATTAACTGCTACTAGCAAACAACCTGAGGATTATCAGTCAAGATCGGAAGAGATCAGCGCTTTTTATCAAGTATTTTTGTGGAGTTTTATGGGAGTCGCTTTATTTTTGTTAAGTGCTATTTTGGTTAGTGAGTGGTTGAGAGAGAGGTTGATGATTATTGATTTCTTTGCTTCCAGACATTCACAAGAACTAAACATCCCAGTTGTCTATAAAAAGACATACATCGGGGGTTACTTCACTTTGATGTTTTTTATTTTCGCAGCATTCACGACAGCTTACAGTCTAATGTCCTTCCAAGGAAACAACCTGATAGAATCCAAAACGCTATCCCCTCTAGCCACCAATAAAATCTCAATAAAATCCAATTCATTACAATTTTCTCTAAATTTCTACGGATTCGCAGGTATTTGCAGTGAAGAATTTTACTTCCAAAAAGAAAAAAACATTCTCTACACAGAAAAATTTATATCCTTAAATTCAACAGGTTCAACATGTGAGTTCCACCTGAAGTTAAACGACTTTCAACTACTCGCAGACGGTAACTTTGAATTTGGCATCAACAACGTAATGGCTTATTGTTCATACATGTCTTTAAAAGTAATCTCCAGTTCTTCAATTCCAGGAGAAACAAGCGAAGTCTTCATTCCTTTATACCCAACAAACGAGACACAACTCTTTCGAGGGTTCGATGCAAGTATTTTCGAGCTTTTATTTATTCCTTCAGTAATAAAAAATCAGTTGTTTTACTCAGACTCACAGTTTGTGGAAAGTCCTCAGTCAGGTTATCATGTCGTTGATAAAAAATCACATAAAATCGGGTCAGTTGTTGATCAGAATTCGTAGGTTTTAATTAGGATGAGCACTTTGATTTTTTTAGTCGTCAGGGTGCAAATGGAACTTAGTGAAAATGTGTTTAATACCAAAAGAATTTTGAAATATACTACTTTTTTGTTTGTTGGAAGCCTTTTTGGATCACTTGTTGGGTTTATGGGAACTTTTGGGTCGTTTATGACTTGGACTGAAGCTTTGGCTAAAGTTATTAATAAAAGAAGGAATAGGAAAATTTTGACTTTGGAAAGTTTTAGGATGAGAAAATATTTTTTTATTAGTAGTTGTGATGATCAGATTAAGCTGAAAGGAGGGTATCCTAATAATACTTCTGAAACTTAGATGAGGATTTTAAAGTTTAAATAAGGTATTGAAGAGAAGATATGATTTTGGTATTTGTTGTAATATTTTAATTAAGATGAAAAATTTAAGTTAATTAATTTATTAAATTATTTTATTGTTTAAATATTCAAGAAAGCAGATTATTTAATGTTTCAAGAATAAACTAAGATTTCTTATTCTAATTACTGTTTTGGATAATTTGTAATTTAGGGTTTCCAAAAATTTAAAATATATTAGCCTAATATTGAGATTTTTCTTTATTCCATTATGTCTATATTTATAAATGTCTTTGAAAACTTGTTCCATCGATGGATGCAAAGAGCGACCTTATTTTCATTGTTCTTGCAAAAGTAATCTTGCTATTTGCGCTAACCATATTGATAGTCATTTGAGCTTATTAGGCTATCATAAAACAACAAATCTTTTTACTTTTGCTGCTGATGATATCAGACCTAATGTGAATGATTATTTCAATACAGGGCTCAAATTACTAAACGAAAATATAATAACTATAAAAGAAAACACTATAAAACTTATAAAATCAATTACTTTACTATCAAATAAATTAATAAAAGACGTTCAATTCGAAAAAAAAGATCTTATTGAAAAGTTTAAGTTTTATATGACGAAAACATTTATTGATACAGAAATATTGAAATCAATTATTGATCATAATAAACCATATGAATATATTAATGCATCATCAATAAATAATATTTTTGATATTTTAAATGAAATAGTTGATAAGAAGTTAGGGATCATTAGGGATGCGGAAGATGATTATGCCTTAGTTTTTAGAACATCTGCTGATAATCATATTGACTTAGTTGACTTAAACACGTATACCAAAAAAAGTATTAATTTTAATTCAAGTGACTTTTATGAAAAATGTATATGCTGCAAAATAGACAAAAATAGATATTTTATTTATGGTGGAAACCCACAAAACGGATCAGTGAAAATCATTAATATACAAAATAATACCTTAGAAATTCTCTCTCCAAGTTCAAATTTATGTAATGCAGGAGCATACCTTCTCCATGATGAAATTTATATATTTGGGGGAAGTGCAGATGGAAGATATCCGACTTCAGCTTCTAAAAAGTTTAATATATATACAAAAATATGGAATTCAATTCAGCCCTTACCAGAATCAAATGATAAGACAAGCATCTCTTATTTGGATAGAAATTTAAATATTGTCGGATTTCAAAGTTCTAAGATATTTATTTATAATCCTAATACAAACTCTTTTACAAGTCATCAAGATATTCTTCAGCCATGTAGCTTAAAGATTTTGGTAAAAAACTGGCTAGTATGTTGCAATAGTTATTTGTATGAAATAGATTCAAGTCAGAATTTTATAAGAAGATGTGCATTTTTAGAGAGTTGCAAAAATTTAAATTCTAGTGGAATATCTGCTAGAGGAAGCTATTTGTACTTTGTTCTTGAGAGTCTTAAACTTATAAGAATTGATACAGAAAGGAAAAAAATTGAAGTGATAAATTATGATTAAGTAGGTATTATTAAAGGATGTTGTTTCTTAAATTATTTAAAATATATACACTGTAGTTTTATAATTTTTGAATGCAGGGCTAAAGGATTATTTCCCTTTTTTGGATATATCAGAACTTTGGCCAATCTAATTTTTTTTGCACTTATCATTAAGGTACCTCGATGAACCTGCATAAAAATAACACAATATTTTCTAAATAAAGTTAATTAAATCAATAATTATTATAAAGTTTTCATAAGAAAATTGTATCATAGTGATAACATATATTTTTCGGCTTGATATATTAAAGATAAATATTTCAAGTTGAAAATATTATAAAAAGAATTCAATTTCAATAAGTTTATTAAAAATAATAAACCTAGTTAGTATTTGATGAAAGATTTTCTATAATACCTTAGTTTTAATTTGGCAGTTCGATTTTAAAGTGTTCAATAATAGTTTAAATCTATATACATCGTGGTTTTATTAAATTAAAGCATGCATTCATATGTTATATCACCTGGAGTCGATTAATTTTTACGAATGTCTTTTTTGATATCATGAACATTTAACATACTTATTGTTATATTGACTTTGATATAAAATTAGAAACTTGAAAAATTTTAAATTTCATCTTTAATTAGTTTAATTTATAAAAATCGTAGATCAATTATAAGATTTATAGACATAAATTTTATAAAAAAATGTAAAACTTTTAAAATAATATCCAAAAAGTAGAACTTTGAATAAAAGAACAAAAAAATGTAGAACTTTATAACGGATAAATAAATTTAAACATTTTATACTTACAATATGCAAATACCTAAGTTATTTGATTATCTTATGTGTGTCATATATACAGATTACAAAGTATTTAGCATAATTTAAAATTTTCTGATGGATTAAAATCTGCTGTTTTGGATAAATCATAATGATCAAAAATATACAAATTTATATTCAAGGATTTAGATCCAAATTCTCAAAAGACTTAATCATTAAGTTTGAATACCTGTAATCATATTTAATTTCAAAATTCTGACCGAATAAACTTTATATAAAATTTGGTAAAAAATGAATTGATCTATATTTATAAAATGTCTTTGAAAGAGTGTTATATATCTGGGTGTAAAAAAGAACCGTATTTTATCTGTTCATGTGCTGATAATTTATTTTTTTGTTCAAATCACATTTCAGATCATTTACTTTCATTAGGCAAACATATTCCTACAAATTTAGTTACTCATATGTCAGATGAAATAAGGCAAAAAGTTATTGAATACTTGAATAAAAAATTAAAATTATTCAAAAAGAATATAAAAAATATAAAAGATATTACAAATAGGCTTATATCATCAATAACTTCAGCATCTACCAAATTAATACAAGAAATCAGAGAAGATAGAAATTTTCTCAAGAAAAATTTTGAATCAGTTTTTATTAAGTCTTTAATTAACACTGAAATTTTGGAATCAATTTTGGGAAAAAAAGAAGATAACAGTAAAATATTTAAAACAAAAGAAGAAAGTATTTTAGAGGAAATAAAAGAATTATATAAAATGCAATATAAAACCAAAAATTTTCAAGATGAATTTGCCGTAGTTTTTAGAGCATCAGCAAGTAATCAAATTGATTTAATTGATTTAAATACTTTTAAAAAATCAACTAAAACATTCCAAAGTAATGATTTATCTAATCTTTGTACTTGCTGCAAGATTGATAAAAACAGATATTTTGTTTATGGTGGGTATAATCCTATTACTGGAGTAGCGAAAATCATCGATATTGAACATCAAACTTCAGAAATACTTCCTAATAGTTCACAACTCATGCTTGGAGGTTCATGCTTTGTTAATGAAGAAGTTTTTGTATTTGGAGGTTGTACTGATGAAGGTAACCCAATAAATATTAGCAAAAAGTTCAATTTTAAAAATAAAAATTGGATATCAATTCAGATACTACCGGAATCTAATTACAGAACGAGTGCAACTTATATAAATGATAAAATTTATATTGTTGGATTTCAGAGTTCAAAGATATTTGTTTATAATCAAGATCAAAATACTTTTTCACATTTAAATCATTTCCCACGTTCAAATATATTAAAATTCTTTGCAAAAAACTGGCTTGTATGCTTTAGTGATAATTTATATGAATTAAACTCAGATCAAACATTAGTAAGTAGATGTCCTTTTACAGAAAATGACATGAATTATAATTCTTCTGGATTTTCAGAAAGAGGTAATTTTCTTTACTTTTTAACTCAAAGTCTTAAGCTTATCAGAATTGATATAAAACAGAAGAAAATAGGTGTAGTAAATTATAGCTAGTTAATAATGATTAGGCTTTAAATTATAATCTAAACTAAATATATTGATTATTCTTAGTTTGGATAGATTAATTTTAAAATACCTTTATATATTCTAAAAGTTTAGAATTTTCAGTATGATATTAACATTCAACATTCCTAATATGTTTGAAACTTATAAGAATATTCATACATAAATACATAACCTTGGACTGATAAAGTTCTAAGATTTTAGGAATATCATAAAGATCTTGAAAATCAAACAATTTTCATATTTCATATGCAAACTTTCGTATTCGAATTATATAAAATAGTAATAGATTACTGTGTAATCTTATAAAAATATATCAAACAATATTATTCCGATGAAATAAACTCATTTCAAATTAATTAATTGATAACTGTGATATCATAATTCATATTTAACCTATTCGTATTCCGATGATATTAAAACAGAAATTTAACTTAATTAATATAATTGTGAGGAATAAGGTAATATCAATATCAAATTAAAATATCACTTACCAGAAAAATTGAATCAAACAATTAAACAAGAAACAGATATTAGAATTATCTTAAAATTTTCACAATTATAATATACTGTTAACCTTGATCTCGGAGATATTGAGTATATGAATTGAAAATAGGATTTAATTGTTTGGTAGAATTTTAATATTATACCTTAAAAAGGAATCTAGAGCTGATAAAACAATAATTTCCAAGCTTATTTGAATAAAATCATTTAACTCTAACCAAAATTATTATTCCTAAAACTAATTTGAATATATTTAATCTATCTAATTATTTATCAAATAAAAACCTATGAAAAGCTGTAAAACTCATCAAGGATCTATAAAAAAATGAAATGTTCCATAAAATAATTCTAAACAAAATATTTACCTAAAATCTCCAACAACTACTCAATATCCCTCTATTCCAAAATTCTCTAAAAATTCTAAGATTCTAATCTAATTGAATAAATAATCTTAATTCAAACAATTTACCTAATTACTATCCACTCTCAGCATTTCTTACAAACAAAGAAGTCCATCTCCTTATAACACTCAATAAGCTGAGTATGTCCACAAGGCAAT